>VZTZ01033695.1:0-28399 GCA_013400955.1 Drymodes brunneopygia | reverse complement strand
GGACGGGGGAGACGGGAGAAGGGGTAAAGGATAAAAGATAAAGGATAAAAGATAAAAGATAAAAGGTGCGGGAGCGCGGCCGGCACTGACCCTTGGGGCAGCTGTGGGAGCCCATCGGCCCGAGCCCGCCGCACGGGAGGACTCGGCAGCGAGGCGCGGTGGCGTCCTGCTCCCCCCGCCTGGCCCTGGCAGCCTCTCTCCCTTCCTCCGTCCATCCCGCTCCGCCCTGCATCCACCGAACAGGGGCTTCCCTGCCTGCCCTCCGTAGCCTTCATCCGTCCGTCCATCCATCTATCCATCTATCCATCCATCCATCCTGCCCCGTCCCGCAGCCCTCCCGAGTCAGTGCTTCCGGCCCGGGGCTGGCGTGTGGGTGAGGAGTGCTGACAATATCCCACTGTATATGTTCACTATATCTATATATCTATATATATTTGTGTATGTGTTCCATATAATAGTCACGCTATATGCGTGTGAATATTCCCGCACTGGAGCTGGTTGCCCAGGGATGTGGTGGAGTCGCCATCCCTGGAGCTGATTAAGAGGACCGGATCTGGCCCTGAGTGATGCGGAAGTGTTTTATTCACGCGTCATTTTTAATGTATATTCACCCTTCCATTTATAGGAGCAGGGAAGATCTTTGTTATGGTGGAATCAGCTGATAGTGAACATCTGCTGAATTTATTCCCTTCCATTGGGCTTTGCTTCCATCTGTGTAATAAATACTTCAGAATTCAATAACAGAGAGAAAATTCCAAGTTTCTTGAGTTTGGTATTGTTAATGTATAATATGACAAAGGCTGCTGTTCAAAAAATGAGCCAAAAATTAGAATTCTGTGTTCATTTCACTGATCTATTAAAAATCAATCCCCTTTCTCTGGACCAAACCATGTTTTTGTCTTCCTCCTCACAGATCCTCTAGGTGTTGCAGTGGCTGCCTTTCTAAGGGGCACAATATAATGTAATGAAATTACAGACTTTTCTGTAAAAATAGTCTTTGAAGAGATCAAAAAAGATAATGGACACTTGGTTGGTGACTGGCCTATGTAAGAGCATTCTTGCAGAAATTGTATGACTTGGTCAAAATTCACTTGGATTAATTTAGAAGCCTGGTGAGCTGTGGCCTTGGGAATTGGTTGTGAGTTTGTGTTTTTCCGTTTTGCAGAAGGGAAAAAGCGTTGTCATCTGGTGGGACTCATTTACATAAGCAAATTAAATTAACCAGAACTTAAGCTGTTACATTAACAGCTCTGGTAGTGAAGAATCTCCTGCAGTAAATTTGTTCTAAGTTGAGAAGGTTTATTTATAAAACATATTTTAAAATGTATTTATTTCATTTTCTTTTTAGTGACAGTTGCTTGGTTAAATAAGATCTCCAAAGGATAACATTCTTTAATCTCCAAAGATGACAGCTGTTGCAGGTAATCCACAATTAATATTCCATATGCATATTTAGCTGTCTTTTAGCTAATAAGACACAATCACCTGATGTTACTGATGGTTATTTATATGAATTTAATGTATACAGAAAAAACTCTGTGGGGTCTGTGCTATTATACTTAAGATTTGAAGAAAAAAATACTTTTACTAGATAACTTTTTTATTTCTTAGGTAAAACTATACCAAAATGCCCCATCCCTGGAAGTTTTCAAGGCCAGGTTGGATGGGGCTCTGAGCAGCCTGGTCTAGTGGAAAGTGTCCTTGCCCATGGGTGGGGGATTGGAATGAGATGAGCTTTAAGGTCACTTCCAACCCAAGCTATTGTACGATTAAAATCAAGTTTGTCAAGGGAATTACTTGGATTTCAATATTTTGAAATGGTGCTTCATATTTTAAGATAGTTATAACTCTTTTCTGCTGAGCAGCAGTGGGCATTTAGGAAGACAACTGCCACCATTTTGTGCCATTTGAAATGAGGATATTTTTTCCATATCACACATTTTTGTTTCCATATCCATATTATCACATCTCCTCTCGTTGGGCCCGAATCCCTTGGTTTTCTGGGTCTGGGGGAGGAAATAATTTCTTCTTAATGCTTTTCTTACCTGGTTCTGAAATAGTGGCACATGCTTGGCATGCAAGTGTATGTGTTAATTATTCTTTTAAGCTCTGGGGATTGGGTTCTAGAACACAATCTGCAGTTCACACACATGCATAGTGAGATGGAAAGGGACAAACTCCTGCCAAAGAGTCACTTGTGTAACCCAAGCTTTTGGGGCATATTTGCCTCACTTTTTTCACTTGTGAAGGATGGCTTGTGTTTGTAAAAGCATTTTTCCTCTGTATTTTGTTCAGCAGATCCTCTTGTTCTATGTAGGAGGGAGATCTTGGTGCATGAAATGTAGCTTTTTGCTAATAGCCCTATTTTCAACTCCAGAAGAATTTAACTGGCTGAGGTTAATGCTGCTTCTCACATGTAAATAAATGCTTTCTGTTAGCAATTTGCTCATGTTATGCTTACATTGGGATTGGAATACAATTAATACAATTAAAAGTGGCATCAGCACAGCTCTATTGTGCCTTCTTGTTTTTCTCTGTAGTGCTAGAGGAGGTGCTGGTGTCCATTGAGAATGAGCTGCAGGCAGTGGAGATGCAGATCCAGGAGCTGGTGGATAAGCAACAGGAACTCCTTCAGAAGAAGATGAGAGTAAAGAATCTGATAAAACAGTCCTCAGGAGACTTGGAGGCAGGTGGAAGTAAAGACACTGAAACCTCAGCTGAGGAATGGAACAAAAAAGGTTTGCAGAGTCAAATTCTAATATTTTAACAGAAAGGTGAACTAATTCAGTAGGGGAAAATGCAGTTACACAGAGTTTTGTTTGGATAATGATATTGCCCTACTTAATTTTCATCAGCTGGCTGACATGCCAGGGTAATGGGGTAATGTTTGTACTTGTCTCACTGGACATTCCTAAACACTAATCTTGAGTTGTTCTGGGCAGAATTATCTGTTCTGCCAGAATGGCCTGTTATAACTACTTTGATTCTTTGCTTGTTGCAAAGTCACAATTTGATCTGATGTGCTCTTAGATTCCCAGAGTAAATTTTTATTGCAGTACTTGTATACTAAATGCTTAAATTATATTGCAATACTTATCCTTGTTTGTGTTCTAAAACAAATTGCTCTGGATTTTTTCAGGATTTGGTAATGACAGTTTTGCACTTAGAGTTGTTTCTTGCTTGTTCTGTGTTTCCTCTTGCTTGAGTGGGTAGGACATTGGTGGTGTTTGTGATGGGTTATGTAGCCTCACTGTCTTACCAAATTAATGCAAATTAGATAGATGCTGACTGCCAAAAATAACCTGGAATACATTATTATGGTAGAATTATGCAAGTGGCAAGTGCCTTGTGGGGAGGGCTGCTGTCTTCCACATTAAACATTAACTGAAGCCCTGAATAGTTGGTGGTTCTTGGCCACCAAATTTGACTCAGATATTTTAATTATTTTTTTCTTCTTTTTAATTTAATTTTCAGTTTGTAAGCACCTATATCTATCGTATGTATATATATATATATATGCTTTTTTTGCTTTTTTAAAAAATGAAATTAATGTTGTGATTGAATCCATATTTATCTGTGTTTGAGGAGTATTAGGTGCATATGTGAGAATCCTGATACTTTATCATTGCAAATTGTGCTATTGAACCAATCATTTGGTTTGTGTAGTTCTATGCTTAATTCTCTCCTCCTGTGCTTTGAAAATTAATGTCTTTGCAATCAGATGCTGTGTATGTGTTAAACAAGAGCAGCAGCTAAATTTGTTCCCAGTATAAAGCTCATGGAAGTCAGTGGGAGGCTTTTCTTGGTTTCAGAGAGCCTTGGATTTTGACTGTGCTCTTTGTAAATTCCTTTGCAATGTCACCCCAAGTCCCAGAGTTAATTCTTGCATTGCATGTGGTGTAACCTGGAGCTCCCACAGTTTTTCTGCATTTTAATTTTAATGGTACCAAAAAGATGCATCAGGAAGCATAATTTAAGTTTTTACAGTGTTACATCTTTTTAAAAAGCAGTCTTTAGCTCTTTATTGAAGGAAAGAAAAACCTGTTATAAGCATGTTGGGGTGGTGATTTTGGGGAAGATTAAACAACTTTTCCCCCTCCTTTTTTTTTTTTAAACGAATGCTTATTTTTGATGGAATATATGAAAAAAATTTATCCCTACTTCATTATACTATTTGCAATTGCTGCATTTGTATGAGGGAAGCATTTGAGTAACTATTGTAGGGCTCAGTGTCTGGTTTTATTTATTTCAGGGTGGGATTCTAATTCCTAGTTAATTTTGGACTAACGAGTTACATGATCATTACCACTGTGAAGTTCATATGTTTTGAGTTTTTCACATTAGTTCACATCCATGTGCAATGAGAGCTTTGGTCTGGAGGTGGATTGTGTTTACAATTTCAGTTTTCAGAGGTCCACCCTAGAAAATGGTGTATCCAGACTCAGGTTGTGTGCAGCTTTTTCTGTGCCATTATTGAATCTTTAAACACTTTCCCTGATCTGAAATTGTGTCACTGCCAGATTTAGTTATTGAATGTGTAAATTACCCCTCCTTCTTGTATTTTAATTTGCTTATGAAATGTGTTTGTTGAGTTAGTTTTTTCCCTTAACAGATTTTCCATGGTATGAGAAGATAAAAACTGCACTGCAGAGCAAATTTAAACTCCAGAAGTTCAGATCACTGCAGCTTGAAACAGTAAATGCTGCAATGGCAGGAAAGGACATATTTCTTGTCATGCCTACAGGTGGTGGAAAGAGCCTTTGTTACCAGTTACCAGCTGTCTGTTCTGATGGTATGTAAGGGGAAAAAGAAGGACATAATATAAAGAATTAGATTTATTTTCTCCCTTTTATAGTTATTTGGAGAATGAACATTACTTGGTGTGGTTTTTGTTTGGTTGATTTGGTTTTATTTGTGTGTTGTTTTTTTTTAATAACTCACCCAATTGCACTGGAAGTTTTCTTATTTATAAAAGCCAAATGTCCCACTCCCTGTCACTGCTTAGTTCTGTGGTAAATCAGCACCTCATGACACAGTTATCCAACTTGATTTGTTTTGTATGTTATACTCTGTTGCAGCTCAGTTGTTCATGATCTAGACCCTAAGAGGAGGTGCATGTTATGGGCAATTAATGAGAATTATCCCTGTGATCTGGCACTCACTTGTCAGATATCTAGGAGGGCAATCTGGTGCTGTGTATGAAGCTTAAGCTTACATTTGGCAGTTTCTGGAGATACTTGTGACATCTGAAGTGCTCAGTTTGCACAATGATTGATTGTTGCAGGTTTCACACTGGTGATATGTCCTCTGATATCTCTCATGGAAGATCAGCTCATGGTTTTGGAACAGCTTGGTATTTCTGCAGCTTTATTAAATGCCTCAAGCAGCAAGGTATGTTTAACTTCACATGTTTTGTGGTGTATGTGCTGGTGTCTGCCTTCTGTGTAGTTACTGAGGAATGTTCAGTGGATGAGACAGATTTATCAGCTAATGCTGTTCTACCAGCAGTATCTGGCCAGGAGGGGGCTGGGATATGGGTGAGGTGGTTAAGTATCTTGTGTTCACCTTTTAGTGACAACAATACATAGGACCCATCACCTTCTGTGGAATAAATAGATTTCTTGTGGCTATTTAGAGGATGTGAAGTACCTTTGGCTGATGTGTGTTGTAGATTTTTACTCAGTTTCTAGTCTTGGAGTAGATGATTTTTGTCCACTACTACCATGTTGAGCAGTGCAGGCTTTTACATATGATTATGTGTCTCTTACTATAGGGTGGTGGGCTGTTTGATCCAGAGGCTAAGAAGCAGTTTATTTCCCAGTCTCTTACTAGACAATTGCTTTTTTACAGTTGTTTTCCTGACTAGCAGGAGGCTGTGATCATTAACTTGACATGACACTGAATTTGATAAGTTAGTGGCTTGATAAAAGGTTCCAAACTTGAAGCCTCCTTTGATGCAAAGTACTCTGAAAACTGAGTAATAAAAACCACTGTGGTGTGCAAGGAGTTATTTTACAGTTGTGGGATCACAGGCATGTTTGGTACATCATAGTTTATTGGGAAAATATTGATACCACACGATGAAGCAAAGACACATATTCAACAATTTGCTTCTTCAAAGTTCCATCACAGATTTTCTAAGTATAAAAATGACCTTTTTATATATAGTGATCTTCTACAAAGGCTTATAGTGGTCAATACCATGGAACAGTTTATCAGTCTCTGTTAATTACACCTTATGAATTGCTAATCACCTCTTAAGAACCTTAGCACTAGGCAGCTTCGGTGTGTTGTCCCAGTTTGTCACCCCTGCAGTCTCATTCTGTTTCGAACAGGAACATGTGAAGTGGGTCCACACGGAGATGCTGAACAGGAATTCACAACTGAAGCTCATTTATGTGACCCCTGAGAAGATTGCAAAGAGCAAAATGTTCATGTCCAAGCTGGAGAAGGCTTATCAGGCCGGGTGCCTGGCTCGCATCGCTGTGGATGAGGTGCATTGCTGCAGTCAGTGGGGCCACGACTTCAGGCCTGGTATGCTCCTCAGAAATCCCCTTTGCAGGGCTGTTCAAGCCTGAAATAAGGCCAGCTGCTGCCTTCATGTCTTAAGTAAATTCTTAATGTGTGACAATTAGCTCAAGGACTTTAATTTGCAAATTGTCCAGGAGCTAAGTTCATGCAAATGATGATTTCAATGTAGATTTTGCAGTCAGTATTCTGAAAAATGCCTTCTTCAGCTTACTTTAATTGGAGCTTCATAAAATCAAAGGTTTTGGCTGGCATCTTTAATGTGGACAATAGTTACTTTTAATCTACTGCTACATGAAAGTGTCATTCTGTCCACCACTCCCTGGTACTTCTGGTGGAAGAGGTAGAGCATTTTGTAAATCCATGAGACATATTTTAATCATCTCTAAAGCAAGTGGAAACAAATGCCCTTTGCTTACAGAGAAAAAAAAGTGTGCTTCAGTCTTTTTCCTATCTTGGAGAGTGTAGAATATTGTTGGTCACTGTTTCTTTGTCTTTGAAAGAAAACCTGATTTGAAGCAATACTAACTGTAAAGTGACTCTTAGCAGTTTTGCTAAAACATGGTGCCTGAGCCAAGAGCCAGGCTAGTTCAACAGGCAATGTGGAATTTGAATATGTACCTTTGTATGCATTTCTGTTTGAAGGCAGCAGTTGATTGTCAGTACTGAGCCTTTAAAATTTTTTATTATTACAGTCTGGTCTATGTATCCAAATTCCACAAGGCTTGTTTATTAGAAAACTTCTGTTTACTCAAAAGCTGTTTGTAAAATCAGACCTGAAAAATAACCTAAATGTTGGTTAATACAGTGCCACACTATTTTTGTAACTTTTTGAGAATTTCTATTTCCATAATTTTTGCCTTCTGAATTGTGGCTGGTAATAGCAGCCTGGAGGGAGCCTAAAAGAAAACTGGTGAGGGACTTTTTGCAAGAGCCTGGAGTGACAGGCCAAGGGGGAATGGCTTCAAACTGAGGGTAGGTTTAGAGTGGATATTAGGGAGAACTCCTTTACTGTGAGGGTGGGGAGGCCCTGGCACAGGGTGCCCAGAGAAGCTGTGGCTGCCCCATCCCTGGAGGTGCTCAAGGCCAGGTTGGATGTGAGCTCTGAGCAGCCTGGGATCGTGGAAGGTCCCTGCCCATGGCAGGGGATTGGAACAAGATGGTCTTTAAGGTGTCTTCCAACCCAAATGATTCTATGATTGATTCTTTAAAATTCAATTAGAAAACATCTCTTTTGATAAGTGCCACCTGCTTGTTACTTCCTTTGGATGTATAAATTAGTTGTGTAGGAGATTAACAGTAATAACATTTATTGCAGTATTACCCCATTAAATGCTATGTACATGAATGCCATTTTTAAGTTTGCATTTCTGGTATGAGAAATCCTTTTCTTTCCCCTTTTTGTTTTCTTGCTTAGACTACAAGTCTCTTGGTATCCTGAAAAGACAGTTTCCCAATACTCCCCTGATTGGATTGACAGCAACAGCTACCAATCATGTTTTAAAGGATGCTCAGAACATTTTGCATGTTCAGAAGTGCATTACCTTTACTGCTTCCTTCAACCGGCCCAACCTTTACTATGAGGTAGGTCTTGTTACCTGGTTTTTTTGGCTGCAGTGCTGTTGTGCTGTCTCCTGCAAGGAGAGAGGCAGGCAGCAGGCTCAGACTGCTGCAACCTGTTGGAAAATATGTTTTATGATGGCAAAAAGGTTGTAAATTACTGTGTTGTGCTATATTTTCACTTTGGCCACAGGTTTGTTTATTGTTCTTTGTGGGGAAAGCTTGCCAGGTTTGTTTGGGGTTTATTTTTTAATGGACTTCTGAGTTGTAATCCGACTGTGTATAAAGAGAATATAGTAATTTTTAAGTGGCAGAATAGTTGTGTTTATTATACTGGAAAAAGTAAAATATGGTTGTTTGGCAGACTGTTTGCCCACTTGAACTCTGACATGTGCATAATATATTTTTGAGGTTCGTCATAAGCCTTCAAATAATGAAGATTTCATTGAGGACATAGTTAAGACCATTAATGGAAGATACAAAGGACTGTCAGGTAAAAACTGTCAAAAAAGGCACATGTTACCTTTCATAACCTTCAGCATTACAATGATGTTGGGATGTTTTCAAGTGATCTTGAGGCATGTAGAGAAATTCTGCTTTCACCATACATTAAACATCCAGCATTAGAATAAATGAAATTTAGTAAGACCCATACCTTTAATAGTTTCTCTCTTCATTTATTAGTGTTTAAATGTCTTTACTGTTTACTTGTATCTTCTGAAGTATTGAACTGGAATGTTGATGTCTATAAAACAATGTTTACACAGTTAAGAATAATAGGAAGTTTTAAGATTGTAAAAGCAAGGCTCAGAAAAGGTCATCTCCGTGTTCTTAAATCACACATTGTTTACTATCTGTGTGTCAGGATACTTGGTATCTTTAACATATTTTGTCACATTTGATCATAAGAGTCATCTGTTACTCAGTGTCCAGAGTGGGTGTTATGGGGTGAATTGCAGCTAAAAGCAGAACTATAAAAGTTGGACTTGTGTAATCAATAAATTCTGTAGAAATAAAGAGGAGAGCCATCTTGCCAAGGCAGCAGAACCCAGCTTTCCAGAGAAGCAGTCTGTCCCTGTCTCTGCTTGGAGCTCCCTGAGTACAAACTGTGCTAAGATGATCACAAATCACATGGCCTTGTGTGTAATCCCTGACTTAGCCCAGCCTGGCTAATGACAGAAAGCAGATTTAACTGAAACCTCAGGTGAGGTGCCATAAATGTCATAAAGCATAGCACGCCTTTAAAGAAGCTTTAATAAGCGTTGTCCTCCTTGAACATTGATAGAACACTTCCATGATTCTATGGATTGGCAGCTGTATTTCCTCTTTAGCCTTCAGGTCCAAGCTGATAATTGAAGTTTCCTTCATGAATACCAATACTATGGACTAAACAGGCACAAAGACTGTATAATGCTTTTTAATTATTTATTTTATAAGCTAATAAAACTTCCACAATTGTTTTTAAGCATTGGGGGTTGTTTGGCCTTTTAAAGGCATTACAATGAGGCCTCTTTCACTTTTGTGCAGGAATTGTTTACTGCTTTTCTCAGAAGGATTCCGAGCAAGTTACCGTGAGTTTGCAGAAACTGGGAATCAAGGCAGGGACTTACCATGCAAATATGGATGCTAAATATAAAACCAAAGTTCACAAAGGATGGGCAACAAATCAAATCCAGGTTAAGTAAATACTTTTCATGGACTTTTGTCTTACTTAAACAAATTGTGGTTTGGTACCTTGATGATTTCTTAATCTTTTTCTTTCTCCCAGGTTGTAGTGGCAACTGTTGCTTTTGGCATGGGAATTGATAAACCTGATGTGAGGTTTGTAATTCATCACTCTATGAGCAAGTCCATGGAAAACTACTACCAAGAGAGTGGACGTGCAGGTATTGTAGGAAGTGGCTTTTGCAAGGTTGCCATTTACATCCATTAAAACTGTCCATCAATTTTCCAGGCATTTGTGCAGTCTCTTGCCTTTGAGACAGTTTTCAAAGGGTATAATGACACTGCCTCTGTAAAGAGGCTTTAAATATAAACTGCATTCATGACCAGGCCTCTACTGCAGTAGAACAGAGAATAACTGGGTACCTAGACCTCCACTCAACATGTTTTTTAATACTTGATTTTTTTTATCCCATCTGTGGCTTACCAGAATAACATGACATGGATACACAATTTAAAATTTTTTATTTTATGTAGCAACAGGGATTTGTGATTTGCTCAGATTGTCTCTAGATGATGTTTAATCACTGTATGAATTTCAGAAATACAAGTAGGATGGGGAGTCTGGAGCAGGGAATTTTAAGAATTGATCAATGTTTAGCAGCACTAAATACCTGTTATGGCCAAACCCTGCCCCCAAAAACGTTTTCTGGTGTTTTGGGTTTTTTTGATCTTGTTCATGTCATTACTTTTTTAAAGGCTGGTGTGAGTTTATGTGGAGAAAAGCTTGCCAAGGATCTTGAGGGGCAATTGGTTGAGATTTTGATTATCTATTCATTTTAATGCATTGCAGGTAGAGATGATCAAAAAGCTGACTGCATTTTGTATTATGGGTTTGGAGATATATTCAGAATCAGCTCAATGGTGGTGATGGAAAATGTTGGCCAAGAGAAGCTGTATGATATGGTATCTTATTGCCAAAATATGAACAAGTAAGTTACTGTGCTGGCTTAGTTGCTCAGTTTTTAAATAGGCTAATTTTGTTAGGGTTTTTAGAGGGCATTAAAAAAAACAAACAAAACAAAAAACCTGAAACAAAACCAAAATTAAACAATCACCAAACAAAGCCACTCACAAAAACGGAACAAGCTTACCAGCTTCAGGATACAATTCTGGAAGTGTTTGAGGTGACATATCTGTCAACAAGCACTGGATTTCAGATCCCAGTCAGAGGAAATACTGGAATGCTATGAGTTTGACTCTAAGCTACAGTGTTTAATGACCACACAGGAATCCACATGTGTTTAATGCTTCACCTGCTTCACTGAGATATCTGGAATACTTCATGGAAAACACTTGTGTCTGTGTTGTGGACAACTGGTGCATCCAGAAAAGCCTTTATTGGCCTCAGTGTAACAATGAATTCATATTCTTACTGTTTTCCACTCTCCTGAAATTGCAGATTATAATCTTCTGCTTCAACCAAACTGTTCCTACACCAGTGTCTAATCATTATTCCAATTGGCATAGCTGATAGGGAATACTGGTGTTGCAGTATTTGTTCTCTGATTTTTCCTGTGATAATTCTTCATGCTTGTTTTGAGATCTGAGCTGTCCCTAGGGACATTTTTGCCACTTTCCTGTATGTATAACACAGGTGTTATGTATTCACTTGGGTTCTACAGCCCCCCTCTGCTCTGTGCTCTTCAGGTGTCGCCGGGTGCTCATATCCCACCACTTTGATGAGGTGTGGGATTCTGCAAACTGCAACAGAATGTGTGATAACTGCTGTAGAGAGAATGGTAGGTAAGGGACAGAGAACATGGGAAAAGCTGATTTAAAGAAATATCTGGTATGGAAAACTAGAAGCAAATTTTGTGACCTGTGCTTGTATTACTGGCTGTTTTCAAGGTGGAGACTTTGTTAGGAATATCAGTTTTTGGTGTCCAACTGTTGCCAAGTTCAGGGTATTTAGCAGGATACTTCCTGGTTTGGCTTTTTGCCTGAGGTTGGATGCTTTGGTGTTTTTCAGACTCAGCTGTTCACCTGTTCCCAAAAGGGAAGCTGGGGCAGGGGGGAGATTGGCTTACCTGTTTTAAAAGGGTTCTGGTATGTCTCAGGTTTTGTTTCAGGATTTGTTTGGGTGTGAAAGCTTTATTGAGGAGGAGCCCCTGTGTGCCAGACTATTCTGAGAGGCTCTGAGAGGGTGCAGTTTGCACATCCTCTCACAACTCGCCTGGAAAAATCCCTGAGGATTTCAGTCTGCATGCTCACGAGATGTTCCTGTGTCAGAGCTGCACATGACAGGTGTGCAGAACACCTGAGCACTCTAATTCAAGGTTTTGCTGTGATGTTTGGTACCCATCAGAAAGCTGAAAGGCTCAGAAGATGAGCAAAGCATCTGTTGTTGCACTTAAAAAGTGAATGCTGTGACTTAGACATGGGAAACCTCATGGAAAGTAAGAAGGCTCTGAAAGAATAGCTGAGAGAAAGTTGGTCTTGGGCACAAAATCACCTTAAATCTCACTCAGGACCACCTAGGTGAATTTTTGTAATACATGGAAAATATCATTTGCTCATATCACTTATCTGTTGCAAAAAACATTTGGATAATATAGTGATCAACACTTGAAAAAACTTAGGGAAAATTCTGTATTCAAAGCTGTTCTCATAACTAGACTTTATTTCCCTCCATGTTTTTGGGGTGTAAAGTAGACAAAACAAATTTTAACTTTTTTTCATTATACAGTTTTATTATATAATAAAAGTCTTTTGCAAAATCTTGCAGGTAACAATGCAAATTGTTATGTCCTAATTAGAAATGGGGCTTAGCTGAAGTGTACACTGGGATCAGAGGTTGGGAAGAGTATGGAGCTGGCTTGGCCCCAAGGCTTGCATGAGCTGTGTGATGAAATAAAGCTGAAATATATCCTGTTTACTGCTTCTTCACCTCCAGGGCCTTTTGATACTTAAGCAAGCTCTAAGGAAACTTAGCAGCAGTACTTGTTTTCCAGTACTTAATCCTTGGTATCAGAATCAGTTGGGGTAATTCTGTGCCATGATCTGATCATGGAGGAGAAGGATGATCATTATGTACTACACTGATGTGTTGGTGCTTAGAATTGTTATTGATTATGAAGCTCATTATTATAATTATTGCTTTTTATGTCTGTCTCATTTTGTCCATAACTGTCTTGAGAGAAGAAATATCTCACAGTCTTCATCTCCTCTGTGCTCTCTCATCTTTTCATAATAAACACTGTGGGTGAGGAAAAGGAATCCAGGTCTAGAGTAACATAGTAGCTACCTTTAGCAATAGTAACAAATGTTGTGCTTTAAAATAATTTCTGGTTTGTAACATTAGATACAAGTACAAATGTTTGTCAGATGGGAGTTTCAATAATGAAGGAGAAAAGTCCGTGAGGATAAATATATTCTGATTTGACAGAAGGAAAGTTACTGCTTTTTTTCTTAAGTTCGTTTGAAAGCAAAACAAAAAAAAGCCTTGCTATTATACAGCACAAAGATATGTATTTATAGCTCTATTTAATTACAAAGAGCTTTCTGTTTAAATGTTCCTTCACTTTTACTTGCAGCATGTGAGAAGGTGGATGTAACAGGATACTGCAGGGATCTTATCAAGATCCTTGAGCAAGCGGACAGCATGAGTGAGAAACTCACCCCACTGAAATTAATCGATGCCTGGTCTGGGAAAGGTGTGTCCAAATTCAGGGTGCCTGAAGTTACTCCACCCAAGCACCCTCGAGAGGAGCTGGAGAGAATTATTGCCCATTTACTGCTGCAGCAGTATCTGAAGTATGTAAGATAATTATTTTGTTCTCTTTGTTTTGGTTTTTTAACATTTAGTAGTCATTTTTCTTTGCTCTCGTTACTTCTGTATAACATTAATAGATACATTCTGTAGTCTTGTTTTTTATTTCAGATGCATTTAATGTATTCTTAAAAACCTTTCAAATATTGCTGTATTTCAGTTTCAAAAGTTGGAGGAACATTTGAAATGCTGTAGCTTATGCAATTTTAAAAAGTTGGGGGTCTTCTATATTCAGGTAGACTGTTAGCAGCAGGATTAATTTTGGAGAAGTCTGCAGTTTATACAGATCTCATTCACATTTCTTGGATAAGGAAAGCAATGGGGTTGCCCACACAAAGTCTAAGTCAGGAGAGACTGGCTAATATGAAAAGTGGTACTCAGAAATTTTAAGAAAGCAAAGTGAAGATAACAACAGTGCTGCCTCTGTAAGCTGTCTGTGTGCTGTGTGTTTTGTCTTCTCATATAATTTTGTAAGTTCAAGAATATCTACAAATACCCTTTGTCTTAATTTTTCTTTGCATCTTTGCTGACTTTTAAAAATATTATTGAGGGTGACTTATTGCATCTTTTTTCTTCATTTTCCTCCTCGTGTTTGTGTCTGAGTGTTTTTGTGCGGGTAAAGGTCCACAAACTGAATGACTGCTCTAAGTCAACTGACTGTCTGCTTGAATAGATAAAGCAGAATGAAGCTGCTATTTGGAACATCCATCAGAAGGGTTATGTGTCCTTCTTTATGGGGAAGAGTTGTTGGGATTGAAGCAGGCTGCTCAGGGAAGTGGTGGAGTCCCCATCCCAAACATGTGGATATGGCACTGAGGATATGGTTTAGTGGCCATGCTGAGCTGATGATCTTGGAGGTCTTTTCTAACCTAATGAAATGACTTTTTCCCCCTGCATAGTCTGGCCTCTTGTCTCCAGCCTTCCCTTGTAACACTGATTTAATTCATGCAGGGAGGATTTCAGCTTCACAGCCTTTGCTACAATATCCTATCTGAAGGTGGGACCGAAAGCCCGGCTGCTGAGAAATGAGGGACACGTTATCACCATAGAAGGGATAACAACCAGCAAAAGTGTGATCAAGGTATTTAGATCTGTACTGATTTGCTATATAGACATCTCCATTAGAGCTTAATGTCATGATTTGGTATCTGCTCAAAATGCATTTTGTAGTAATGCAGTCAACCTCATAAAATCTTCTCTCTTGTGTGGGAACGTGGAAAAAGAAGGAAAACAATGTTAGAATTTTAATTGAACTCTTTATATCTTACAGGTCAAACCATCTCAATCTTCAAATTCAAAAGGAAGCAGAGAGAATGCCCAGACTGTATCAAAGACTGTACAAGATTCAGGGGCAAAGAAATCACAGGAACATAAACGACCCAGCTGTAGTCCTAACTTAAAAGCAAAGAAGCCTAAGCTTCAGGCAGGTGGAAATGACCAACCAGTAGTTATTGACTGAGTGTCACAGCCTACCTTTAGGATCTAATCATGGTTGCTGCTCCATGGACAATGCAGTGTGTAAGTTCAGTTTGTGCTTTAGAAATGGTATTTTTGTATTTATTTAATAAACACTGAACAGGGAACAAATATCTTAACAAATTGTCAAATCTAGAAGACGGCTAGCAGTGGAAGAAAAAATGTTTCATATCAAAATAATTGCTCCATATCTTAGGATACAGCAATGATTACAAAACCTGTATAATGACCATGTTGCCTTTTAAACTCTTTTGGAAATGTAGTATGGCAGGGTCATGCAGTCTGGAAAGGACTTCAGAGATCCAGTGTGGGAGTCTCCACCCACTGCTCCCGTAAGAATCATCTTGAGATTTCTCTCCTTTGCAGCACAGGCCTTGGGTGGTCCTTAGCTCTGCAGTGTCTCTGAAGACCCTGTCACCTCCTGTTCCTTCTGCCTGCTGTGCAGGTGACTCTCCTTCTCCAGTGACTCCACTGCAGCCAAGCCAGGTTCCCCAGGGCAGCTGCTGTCGCCAGCCCCAGGAGTGACATTGGACAGCCAGAGAATGGAATGCTGCAGCATCCTTCCTCTGGAGCCAGGCTGGGTCAGATGCTGCTGTGCCAGGGCTGGCTGTTCCAGCCCACATGGGCATTGCCATCTCTGCAGTTCCAAACAGGGACATGTGTCCCTACAGCCACTGTGGCGTATCTGAATGAAATAATATATGTATTTATGTGTGAAATACTCTGTGTATTTATCCCTTTGAAATATGTCTGTTGCTCTTAGAATTGGACTTCTCTAGCTTGTTATTCAAATAGAAATTTATGACTTCCATGCTTTGCAGAAGTACCTAAACTTAAGTTTACAAACAAGACAACCTGCCAGCCTAGGAAAAACTCAACAGCTACTGTGCCTGCAAGCATTCTCAGGCACATATGCTGAGTGCTAGATTCAATTTTATTTACTTACTTTTAACATCTTAGCAACCAAAGATCAAACAGTCAAGTTCAGTTTCACTAATAAATGCAAGTTCTGGGTGGTTGCATTTTGGTTCTTTTCCCTTCCTCCCCCAACACTTACATGTGTAACAAATATAAAACAATTATCATTAAGAACATGTTCTTCAGCTTTATTTTTCTGGTAAAATTGTGACAGTGACTAAAGCCCATAGTCTTTTGCCCATCCTTTAACCTTTGCCAAAAAATTGAATTAATTTAGTTCTTTACAAAATTAAGTGATTGGTCTGAGCCAAGTCTCAGTATGTACTGCCAACTTTGCATTGAGTGGAGTACAATAAATAGTTCCTAATTTGACCCTGAATAAATAGCAACTCCAAAGCAGCAACTGTAGAACATCATCAAAAGGCAGGATGAAACAGGGCTGGCATTATGCAGCACCGTGCAGCGCTGCCCCAACACCTGGACAGCTCTCTGCTTGAATGAACAAGCAGTTAAAAAGCTGCTCTCAACTGCCATCTCATCCTGGCTTTCATTGTGCAAAGCTTCTGTTCTGTAGAAAATACATTTATTTCAGAAGTAAACTTATGGGGGGAAAAAAGGAGAAAAATAAAAAGGAGCAAGGCTGTATATTTGCAACCCACATTCCAGGTAGCAAGAGCTCTGAGCACCCTGTGCCCTAAAAACTGTTCCCTGTTCATCTGAGCCAGCTCAACAGAGATTGCACTGTTAGCTGGTAGCTGTGGCAGTACCCAGTCAGGATTTTGGCAAGATCAGTCCAAAATCTTAGTAGAGGATTGCATTTATCCCTCATTTCTGGTAATCCTGAGAAAAGAGTCTTTTAAGATGTATCACTTGGAATCAAAGCTTCATACAAAGTGGGAATAGTGTATGGTTCAATCAAAATAATCTTCTATATCAATATCTGGATTTAGGAGATCTTCACCATAGGCTGAAAGATCCATTTGATTTAAAATCAGGTTTTCAAAGGTTTCTTCCAAGTCCGTTTCCCCAATGAGCACAGCTCCCATCATTCGGCCGTTCTGCATCACCACTTTCACGTACTCGTGTCCCTTGGTGCATCTCAGCATCAGCTCATGGTCTGAGCCCAAGCCCTGGGCATTGTACTTGCCCAAAACCACCACCTAGCAGGAGGAAAGAGGAAAAGAAAAACTACTCATAAAAACATTGCAGTGGCTTTTTTTACTTACGCTGCCAACACTTCTCAGCCTCAGAAGTGATGCTTCCCCAGAAACAGGGAAATATTTGTCCCTAGGGTCCCTCCCCCCACCACTGGCTTGCAAACCCACAATGGACTCAAAAGTCTTCCCCTTGAAATATCATACACAGTATGAATGGAGAAAATCTAAGCTAGGATTAATTACTATATAAAGAAACCTGTTTGTCAACATTGAAGCATCTGCTCAGTCAGCAAGTGAATATAAGCAAGCAGAATGTGTTACTCAGTGGTTTACAACTATCAAAGCATACTGACCTTGTAATTGAAAAACTTTGTAATGTGAGCAAATAGTTCAAAGCTGAAATCCAGATCAATAGGTTCCCCTAAAGCATCTGCTGCCATGCACTTTGCTGCATACCATCCCATCTGCCGAGCCTGGGTCCACAGCCTCATCTGAAGGAGAAAATGGAGAAGATTTAAGTCACAAGACCATCACTGTGCCATGGCCACACTCACTGCTCTCCCCAGTGCATCCTTTGTGTTTTTAACACTCGGAAGGGCTGGCCAGCTCAGTTTGCAGCCACCTCCACAAAACTCTGTCATCAACCACCCAGGGTCAGATAACCTTTCACTCCATGGTGTGTGCACTGGGGTGCAGTTCCCTGTGGATGTACCTGGTGCCACACAGGGCTGGGCTCCCATGCTGCTGTGCAGATGTCTCCAGCTGCAAACACATCTGGCAGTGACGTGTGCATGTGCTTGTCCACCTTCAGTCCTCCATCCTCACCCACAGCAAACTGAGGGGTTTGCACACAGCAGCAATAAAACAACTCATCAAGGCATTCAACTTCCTCCTCCACCTTAAGCAATCATCTGTTACTTTATTATTTACTGTGAGACTACCCTGAGTGGCAAGACCTCCGTGGAGGTATAAAGCATTACTGTTATTATTTCTAGAGCACAGCACAGGTTTTTAAAGGATATTACTGATTCCTAGGCAGGGAAGTGACAGGGCTTGCCAAATTCCAATTCACACTGTGTGTTACAGGGACACCCAGTCTTCAGAGATCACTTTGTATTTTTGCCAAGGCAAGAAAATCCCATTGCAATAACTTAATTCCTAGTCTAAGCTTATAACTTAATTCCTAGTCTAAGCTTATAGCATAGGCCTGGAAATATCTCATGGCTCAACAGCAGATCTATGTTATCACTATTTTCTTCTTTAACCAGAGCACAGCCTTTTACTCCCTAATCAGATGTCACCACTAAACCCCAAATACCCCAACATCATGGTTTTGTCTGGGATAATTTTTTAGTAGTAGCTTGTATGGGGCTATTTGTTGGATTTATGATGAAAACAGTGTTAATAACCCAGGGATGTTTTAGTTGTTCCTGGGCAGACACTGAACACAGAAATAAAATGATCTCAAGGTCTGGAAATTCACATGGCAGTTATGAACTCCAGAATCACCATCCAGGTTTGAGTGCTGACTCAGGGTGACTTCTCTCAATGAACACGAGCACCTTGACAGCTCAGTGTCCCAGATGAAAATTACTGGAAATAGTTGCTTCCTTTCCAGGAGCAAACCTCCATATTAATAAGGTAAGAATATAGTACAGAATTAACATTAAAATTCTACATTTTTGCCACATTAGCCAATTATACAGATGCTTTTCTCTCTTTGCATAGGCTTAATACTGCATATGTACTGTGCATATACACCTGGGGAACAACCTAATAAACCAAGACCACAAATCAAATACATTTGTATCATGCTAGATGTCTCAGTATCAACACAACCTGCCTTATTTTGAGATGCTGCACAATATTTAAATCATTAGCAATCCAGGTTTCATGTCAGAACAGAAGCATAAACCAACTGAATAAGTTTCTTTCACCTTACTTGAAAAGCTCCAAAAGAAGTCAGTGTACTTACATTATTGCCATCAAGAAATGGTTCAACATTTGGCACAACTCCAGTTGCACTGACAATGAAATTGCATCCATAAATTTTTCCATTAGTTAATTCCACATATACAGGCCACAGCACTGAAAAAGGGGAAAATTTTACCCTGAGAATGTAACCAATAGAAGTTATTTTATTAATTATGTCTTATGATAAGATATGAAAGAAAAAAACCCCACAAAACCTTTGAGGTAACTGAATAGGTAAAGAAAGATTAAAATTTTAAAAAAGGAAGAAATTATCAGAGGTTACCTTTAACATTTCTTACCATTACTCAGAACTAGAGAAAAAAAACTATTTTGGATGTCAGCTCCAACTCCTACTAAAAACTTTCTTCAGAATTTTCCTGAATTAAAGCCCTCATTCGTAGGGGGGTAAACACAGTGTCCTGAGGGATGCTCTCTCAAGTATGCAATTGCCAAATACTCTTTTACATAGAAATCTACAGATGCACAGAACTGCCTCAAAAGCAAAAAGAATGTCACAGTTTTGACTTACACTGAAAGTAACTGATTACTAAAATAGTATTTTAAAAATTCATTTTAATTAGGTGGAAATTATAAGCACAATTACTCATGAAAAAAGTGGTATTTCCCTCTACTTTGAAGGTTTACTTCAGTTTTGATACAAACTGAAGTATCAAATTGGGGTTTTTTTCTCCTGTTTTAACTTCACTTTTAAAATATTACTTTAATGAATTGTGTTAAGGATGGAGTATTATGCACACAGGATTTTAGTTACTTTGTGGAAAAAAGAGTCTGACACATAAGATTTTGTAATTTAATTGTAGCACATAAATTTGATTACTGTAAACTGCTAGGCCTCATTTTATAGAGATAAAACATTTATTTTTCAAATCTGTATTTGCTTTAAAACAGCAAACAACATCAAAAATGCTCCAGCATAGATTTATCTTCAATGCCTTATCAGCACTGGCACTCACCCTCATCTGCTTCTACATTTTTCTCTCCTTTAGGAAAAGTCAAGGAATTCTGCTGCAGTTGGATAAATTCTTGCTGTAAGTGTATTTTCTTTACTTCACACAGTATTTCAATATGTACTTTATGAGAAAACTAAAGCAAGATTGACAAAATTATAAACATAATGATTAGCAATCACAAGATTGTTAAAGGAAGTGTATCTTGACCTAAATTGACATTACTAAACTGGAAAACCCCCCCCCATAGATCCCAGCCCACTAATTGAATTCCCACAATTTGCTCTTTTTGGCACAGATCTAACCATAGCCAATGGCAACTGACCTGCTTTTTCTGCAGGTATCTGATGTTTCTTGAAAGTTCATAACAATAGATTTTTCTGGAATGCCAAGTTCCCCATAGCTTACAGGAAGAGAGTTCTGGGCTTATCAAAACAGAATAAAGTAAACTCATCTTTTCTGTCTTTCAGGATTGCAAATCCTTTGTCTTTCTATAATGTATTAAATTCTGATAACAGTACGTTTATGTTCTAAACACTGTAAAAAGAAAAAACATTCTGTTCCATCAACCCACGATTCAACCATACTCTGAGCTCAAGCCAGAAGTTGGAAAGTTACCTGTTTCTCTAAACTGTTTTGTGAAATTGGGCCTTGTTTTATTCTCCACTACACAAATACAGTTCCACAGCCTTCAAGAGTCAAATCATCACTGATTAAACTGCTAAATATCCTAAACATCCTTTAGCTGGTCTGTGACTGATCACCCTTGACAGCTCATTTTTTAAATGCAAAACAGATGCAAACACCAAACAGCTGAGAAATTCATAAATTTAAAAAAAATTAAATGTGAGGATTTTTGCTTTATTGCAAACACAAACTCTTCACAATGCTCATGCCCACAATATTCACATAAATATGACAGCAGGGTTATACCCATACCTCCTTAGTTCCTTTAAGGTGTAAGCCCTCGTGCCAGTCAGGGCCTAAGGCACTGCCCAGCTTGTCAGATGCTGCTGTAGATCTTCCTTTTTCCTCACTTCCTGAAGGAAAGGGATGGAGTATATCAGATTTAGTGTGCGTACTTCCTCCACAGAATTCACAACAAGGATTCTCAATTAACAGAAAAATTCCATCTGGCTGCCAAAGGGGAAGATGAAAGTGTAATATCCTTCTTCTTCCTGCCTGATGTCTCAAACCATACTCATCTTTTTGTTATGATTTTGGTCATACATATGTTTGTGTGATGTTTGTTCATGCAGTCCCAAGTTAATTGTTGTTTCTGAGACTGCAGTTTCCCTCCACCTGTAATAATGTTCTGTGAGGTTTCATCTGCTCCTCCAATATCCTACTACGTGAAAGCTCCTTCCTATATAATGCTGAGATAGTTCACATCAAAACATTACAGAAAATAGAACAAGTTCTTCAGCAGAAGGAATACAGGGAATTAATATAAATTTGGCACAAAGGTAAGCACTTTTTCACAGTTTGCAAGTAACTGTATTACATTGTCTCCACATAAATTTGGGATGGGCTTTTATGTTGCTTTTTCACTCTCAGTTACTGAAGAAGGAAATGTCATTCAAGTTAACAGTAAGCCTTATTCCAAGCTGCTAAATTGACTGATTTTAAGATTATCTTTAATCTGAAATGCTGCTGCTGCAGTGTCAGGAATGTAAACCCCCATACCTTCCACTGTGTACTTGGTTCTTTTACACTCGATCGGAGTCTCTGGGCTTCCAGCAGTGAGCTTTGGAAGGAGAAATTCAGCTGCCCCTGCATCAAAGAAAGTGTTCCCAATGGCTTTGTCTTTGATAGCCCAGATTACTTCACAGCCTTGAATTTCATACCTGTGGGCATTTGAACAGGGGATAAAGTGACAGACTGCCTGAACAAGATCTGACTGTTAGCAACACAAGCACAAGTGTGTCAAGTTTCCTTCCAGAAGCCAGAACTAGGGGATCTAAGACTTTCCAGCCTATCAAATCCACTTCTAAATATTTATATAAAGAACCCATTAAAAATATCTCTTCAAGTTGACAAGTCATACTTTCTCACCAACACAACCTTAACTGAACTGGGGCAGGGGGTGGAGGGGGTGCAAATCACATTTATAATAGTAATAATTAGTATTTCCTGCTCCCCATAATGAAAAAGAAGTGCATTTCTGCCACACTCCTACTGCTCAAAACAGGCATTTGGATCTTGTTTGCACTATGTGGAACGTGAGCTGTATATTCTTGATATCTATATGTCAAAGTTTCTTTAGGAGCTTTCCTAATTTTATATATCAGTAAGAATCACTATATTGCAAAAAAACACCTATAATCAGTTTTGCTACTAAATGCTTTATAAGTCAACCTTCTCCCAAACTCACGTACACTAGATTTAGCATTGCTTTGTTAAAGATTTTATTTGAATATGTAATTTTTGCTCACTTACACCAATTCAAGGGCAATCCCACCATTTCCTACCACCACTATTCTCTCAGCTTGAGCCAAATTCTTCTGAAAAGCCTGCATTAAGAAAGGAAAAATGTCAGTTAGAACTTAGAGCATGGTTCCCTCACACTGATCAACTATATCCTTTTCAGTATTTTCTTGCTCTTAGTTTTGATTTTCTCAGACTATTGATACACATCTGGTTAGGCTGAGATCTGTAACAGAAGCTGCTGCTGTAACAAACAACCATTTCAGTTTCACTTCTGATAATTTGAAAATATCACTCCTTTTTTTGTCCTCAAGGTCCAGCTTCATTTGATGAATGGCAGTTCCATGTTAGGGAGAAGCAGTGCTCACCCTGCCTCCTCTAATTCTGAACACCTATAGCAGTGAAACTTTACCTTTGCCTTCCAACCTTAATTTTTAGTCTATTAAGTCCTTTCTCAGGTGAAAACTTTTCCACATCTTTGACTATAACTAACTCTCTTCTCAAAGAGGAGAAGCTACAGTATAACTAAAAGAGAGTAAAAAGTCATTCCTTCAGTAGCTTTCCACTGGAAGAAGCAGCCCTTTGTACCAGGTACCACACACACCTTCCCAGGGAAGTTTCTACTGGTGCCTACTTCTTGTTTATATTTTCCAATTGGATTCTGCTTGGAGGGTGAAAGAATATAATTTATTCCATATTATCATGTTAGAAATACTGTGTATGAGCTATCAATAAACTTAACAAATCTAGTAGCTAATTAATTTACTTAGTGGCATTATAAGGCTGTTTTTCTGCTAGTGAAAATGTTCCTATTTAAGAACATATAACAACAAACATTATTTTCTGTTTCTCCATTTCATTCCATGATAATTCTGGTATTTTGTACCAGATGCAGGAATATATTACACATTTTTAAGTCCAAAACACATTTACCTGTGCACTGTCAGTATCCCGGATTCCTAATACGTATGGATTCCCTTCAGCAATTAATTTTGGTCTGGCTCCAGCACACAGGCAAAGTTTTTCATAGATGTATTCTTTCCCGTCTTCAGTGTATATTTTCTATTAACAATGAAGAGAAAAGAAAAATCAATTAATCTAAGAGAATTCATCTAAATCAACAAATCTAAGAGAACATCATATTTCTTCTTCCTTAATATCAGAGTAATTTGTAGATATTAAAAGCTGTAAGGAGTTTCTTAAGGAACAAGCCTTCATATTCTCACCGTGTGTTATTTATTCCCATCACACCCACCACAAGCATGTGACCAATAAAACAGGAGGTGTACACAGTGCACTCCAAGCAAGATCAAGTTTACCACTTGGTGGCACTTGTTACTCACTGGCTGTGCCAGAAGAGAGCTGTGTTTTCTATGTGACCCCAGGAACAGAACTATACAGTAGCAATTGAGAATCTCATTCAAAACATTTCAACAGCAGCAGCTCTGAGTTAACCAGGCATAGGATAGGACAGAGTTTAGAAACACTGCAAATCTGTTCTTTGCTGAAGAGAAAGTGGAGGCACTAAACAAGCTACATCATTCTAAGAAAGAAGACCTTAAATTTTAACATTTTATGACATTACTTGTTGTTCTACAAACTAGAAGCTGCATAGCTAAAAGTGGTTTTGGGCAAAAGATCCTCCAAGTCCACATACATTAATTATTTGTGCCCACCAAGACCTAAACTAAAACACTATCCTAGTAATGATATAAGAAACCCATCGGATTCAGAATATAAGCAGAATCTACCTGAAATTACACCTCCAAAACCTAAAAGTGATCCAAACCAGTTTTGGATGTGAATGTGAGTTTCTCATACATGCTGAAGTGAAAAACAACATGTTGATGCAGAGCTAACAAGGGTGTGTACATGCTGTCCATTGCTCATACTTGCAACATATTTCCTGCTACACAGAAGGAAGAAAATGTGGAAACGTTGGTTCTTTCAAGATGTATTTTGTCCCCTGTGTATATTTCTACTTGAAAAACAGTGTTAAGCAGTAAATGAAATTAGAATTAGGAAGTATTTTCTTGTCATTTTGGTAACTTATCAATTCAATAAACAGAATGCTCTTGAACAAAATTCCTCGCCCAAAACATTCAACTACTTCTTAAATGATTTTTTATATACATAACCAAATAAAGAAGAAAACATTAGCTTACGTGTTCATCACTTTTCAACTGTTTTACTCCAGACTGTACAACTCTAATATTGGGATATCGTTTCTCTAATAGGGAACTTGGTTGCTCTTCAACATCAAATTCCTCAAGTGTTTTGGAGACCTGCAGGAGAAAGAGGTGTTTAAAAATATGGATCACTTATCCATCACTTTTTCTAAAGCTTCTGACAGAAGGAGCTGTGTTCATTTCCAGTAAAAAGGTCACAACATAAAGCCCATATTGTCTGAAAATGTGTTATCATGTAACTGCTAAAAGTTCCTTTTTCAATACAGAATCTTTTCGTGCCTGTTCCTGGTTAAAGAGTCAAAGTACTACAGAGAATTTTAATCCTAAAGATAGAGATTAAGCAAAAATGGAGAACCCTGACAGTTGCTCTAACTGCTACAGTGTTTTATTGCATAAATGAGTCTATTATCAGAGTTGTTAACACTGCTTTTTAATTTATCTATTATAGCGTTAAAATCCTGATTTTCTCTTTGTTGTAACTTTGATAAAATAACTCATCCAGAGCCACTATTTGATATTTCAGAGACCTGAGGGGAAACAGACAACACCAAACAGAAAACAAACACAAACAAAATAAAACCCCCAAGGAGGCAAACCAGAACTTGAAAAACATTCAAATAAATAATGACAATTTTGGGTTTTTTCCAAAAGAGAGTGGCTGCATGGAAACCTCCAGGCCTGCTACTTTATTGAATATTCAGAGTTTGGAACACAGCTAGGAACCAGAAGCCACACCATGCTTGCAATTCAGAGAGAAATTAAGATGCTCATGTCCAAAATTTAGATGCTGCTGCCTTCAAATAATGCTCAGCTATTCCCTTTTTCCTCAGATAGTAAATTTCCATTGATGTGAATTACAGACATCTCTGCACTGTGCAAATGTCTTTACTGGACACTCATGGCACTGCTGTTGGCACTCTCAGAGAGCATTCTTTAGTTGGGTGTTACTCCAACCATCTCACAGAGAGCTCTCACACTCAGCTCAATGACCCTACCAGCCACAAATCTGAATTCATGCATGGATTTGATTTTCTTTTTCAAACCAGCAGAAAAGATGTCACTGAATCACCAGCTGCTGGAGTAGATAAAGCAATCCCTCAGAAGGCCATCCCTTCTTTGGTACTTGTCAGAAGGCTGCTTCTGCCCCAAATTCAAACATGAGCAAGACCACAACACCATTTCAGTGCTTAAAAGAGAGCACTCACTAATAAAGCAGTGAAATAAGGCTTCACTTCACTGAACACACTTCAGCCTGTAAGTGCCTGGTTTAACCTTTGCTTGAATATATTCAGCAATTACTAATAATGGATCATTATAAAATAGCTCATCAGTCTTACTAACACCACTATAAATTAGCTCTTCAATCCTACTAACACCACTGCAATCACACTAATACAGAAACAAATTCAAAGTCATGAGCATTTTCACCACTGGGTTCTAAATTATGTGCACATATAAACTTTGAAGGTGTTTTACTGTAAGAAAAATTAAGTCTCTTTTACCTGCTTGAAATTTGTTACAGCTTTTATAACTGGGGAAGCAGTCACTAAAAAAATGTCTTCGGATGGGAATTCTGCAGCCAGCTTGTAAAGAAACAGAAACCACGATGAGAGTCATTAGCACAATAAAACTACTGGTGAAAAGTAGTATAAGTCTTAATACATTACTTTGATTTTGTAGAACCTTATGGAATAAACACTACTTCAGGATAACAGAAGGATAATGACTGAAGAGAATTTGGAGACACAACACTTATTTCATTCACACATAATACACCTCCAAGAACTGCAGCCATAGTGTAAAGGACTTCTTTATTGTCACAACATTCCAAAGGCCATTGATGGACCAGACTATGATCCTGTGATTTCTGGAGACACCCCTTGCTGGATACACATTTTTTTACTGCACAGCAGTGACTAACATTGTTTACAGGTTTCATTACCATAGAGGAAATGCTGATTTCTCCTGGATATTTTAAACCCTATTTAGTAAACTGATACATGGATTATCATCTTCAGGGTGCTTTTAAGCAACGCAAGACTGTTAAAGCCCCAAGCCAAAGAGAAGAATTCCCATTTTAAATGTGAATTTTTCACCAAGGTGACAGGTAGACCAAGACAGGTTGTGCTGTTGGGAGGAAGGGATGCCATCCAGAGGGACCCCAACATCACCAGAGAATACTTCTGTATACTGCTCTGCAGTTCTAACAGATAAAATATTCCTCACCAAACTAGGAGGAACATAATTTCATTCTACTGGAGAATGGAGGTACAAAATTACCTCCAGTTATTGTTACTTAAAACCATCAAAAACCTTGAGACCAAGAAACAGAATAATTTATTTTTAGAGCTTGGGCTCACAGAGAGCTGGACGAGGTATATAGCTCTGAAACACAGAGTCTATAAAAACTGGGCAGTATTAATAAAAAGGAGCCCATCCCAGCAGCCTTCAGCTCGGCTGCAGCACAATCCTTTATGGCTATAAGGAATAATTCCTGCAGGGATCCTGAAGTTCCTGACCTCTGGACCAGGGCAGGGAGCGCTAGCTATCTGTAGTTATCAAGCTGTAACTCTCTTTTTATCAAGCGTTTGTAAACTGCTTCAAATAACCTTAGCAGGTTTGAACCTCTTGAGACGTATTTCTACACAGACAAATATCGTTGTATTACAATAATACTGCCCTGGGACTGTGTTTGGTTTTTGTTTTTTCAAGCGAGACAAATTATTTTTAAAAAAATCAGGAGGGCGAGGATTAGAGGGGTGTAGAACAAAGTCTGGAACTACTGAATACACGCGAATCTTCATAGAATTGCTGCGTACATCTGTTTCTATGACCCGCACAAGCTGGCCCTGAGGAGCTGGTTTATGGGGCCGGGGACGCTCCCGGGGGATCGTCCGGACGGATCCGTGGGGACAAGAGCCGGGCAGGGCGGGGAATGGGGGTAAAGGAGAGGGAGAGCCCGGTGCGCAAGCCCCGTTACCCCGTTACCTTCTCGGCGCAGGTGACCCCCGCGATGCCGCCGCCCACCACCGCGAAGCGGCCCCGCATGGCCCCGCCGGGCCCCGCCACCGCCCGGGCACCGAGGAGACTCCTCCCGGCCGCGTACGGCGAGCGGCAGCACCAAACTTCTCTGCTCCCGCCGGGCCGCGCTGCGCCTGAGTCATCCCCAGTGCGCCCGCCCCGGAACGGCTTCTCCCCGCCGCTTTGGGGTTTGTGTAACGCGTGTGTGGTTTCTGCTGTGCGTCTCTGTACCAAGGACTGGGATCAAACCCCGTCTTGTGCGCCCATTCCGGGATCGAGCCGCAATCCAGTCCGCGGTTCCCCCATGCTGTATTGCGGCTAAATCCGGTCCGTATTTTCCCCCATTCCCTATTCCGGGAGAATCCAGCCCGGGTTTTGCCGATGCCAGACCCCGGGCCCGATCCGGGCACGCCTCACAGCAGTGACCGCTGGAATCCCCATCGATTCTGGGTTCTTTCGTATTTTTCCATATTGGCCAGCTGCATATTTAATATGAAACGCAGCAAGGTTTGCTCAGCTGACTGAGTGAGACTCAGATTGGGATTTAGTGAAATTCCTGCGTAATTCAACGTCTAGGACAGCCCCGGGTGTGGTCAGTGAGGGTGAGGAGAGATGGGGCAGTCCCAGGTGTGGTCAGTGAGGGTGAGGAAGGGTGGGGCAGTCGCAGGTGTGGTCAGTGAGGGATGG
>VZTZ01033691.1:0-10972 GCA_013400955.1 Drymodes brunneopygia | reverse complement strand
TGGTCAAGTGAATACTATGTCAAATTCATTCTGAACCTCAGACTACAAGACAATTATTCAATGCAGATAAATGTGGGAAATTCCTTTATACCTTAAGGCGTCATCCCAAAGAAATGTTGGCAATTGCCAACTTGGGCTGGTACTGAAATACTACCTCAGATCAAAGGCTTGCAATAATTCACTCACACCAAAGATGGAGAAGTTTACAATTATATTATCTTGTTAACACTGGAAAAGAAGTCTCTCATTATAAAATGACATACCTAGATGTTGTGAAAATCCTTTTTAGGGAGGATGGCACAGGGACTACACAGAATTATTGAGGCAAAAGCTTTATGGAAGACATCACATGGCTATGCAAGTAATGACTGCATTACAAACAGACAAGCTTTGCACTTACTGATCCTGATCTTACAAGCTAAAAATAGAAAAATGCAGTCCAGAACTTATTCTAAAACGTTCCATTACAATGCAGATCAATATGTGTATTTGAACATTAAAATGTAGCATCACAACAAATGTTACAGCTACTCAGCTTACAAAACCTTAGTATCTGGAAACTAACTAAATCCTGATGTTTGAACACATTCAGGTGTGTATTGCCTCAAACAGGAGACTGGCAGGGTGGATCTCCATCTCACTGCTTTGGAAATGTGTCAGCTCCACATCATCCCTGCTGTGAGACTGAAATGATATTGCCAGAGTGAGGCAAGAGTCACCTTGCTTTTCTCAGGTTAAATGATTTGAGAAATTTTGCCTGATAATGCCAAAGCATTTAAAACTGCTATGGCACCTTTTATCTAGTGCAGTAGTTGTTATAATGACAGTGCATAAAAACTTCAAAAGCCTGGTTTTCACATATTTCTGAATTCTACTAAAATTATTCCTGAGATCACAAATAAAAAAATAATTTTAAAAAGGTTATTTTACCAAGTCTCAAAATAAAAAAATGGTACTTCTCTAGTGTAAAGGCTATCAGGATATTTCACCTTCTGAGTACTGCAAGTTCCTCAAGAAAAGAGCTAGAGAGGAGAAAACAAAGTAAAAATATATGAATTAAAAGAATATTTTTATATTGAAAGCATATGATGATCAGCTTATGATGCAGGTGGCTATACAATGCTTCCATTTCTCAGTCACCACTTATTGAACTCATTGAGAAGAGCAGTAACTTGCAAAGCAACAACTTAATTTAAAGCTTTTGTGGATGCTTGCAATTACAGCTTATAAAGTAAATTACCATGAAGAGCGCTCAAAAATGACCCCTGTTACTTTTAGAGGCAGAAGAATGTCTTCTGTTGATTGTCATAGTGACTATGACTACACAGAAGGTGCATGAAATGAAAAAAAAACCAAAAAAACAACTAGAGCTTCTTTCATAATCTCTTTTGAGATTATGTTAGAAGAGTAGTTTAAAGTCTGAACAGAACTGAACTACCAGACTTTTTCCAAGACCTTACATCAGATGCAATTTGTTATCTGGTAAACCATCTGAGACCTCAGTTCTACAGCATCTTGGAGATCCTCTGTGTTATGGTTTTCTTAAATCTCTCTAGAGACATAAAGCAATTGCAAAGAAACTAGTACAATTTTTTAAGTCTTTCCATTACATTCACTTGACTTTGTGTTTTAACTACATTTGTATCTTGTTAGGTGAAGCTAAATTCAATGTTTTTAAGTTTAAAATATTTTTCTCAGACAAAAGGCATCCAATAAAAAAGAGATTGTCTTGAAATGTGGAAACTTGATCTTATAAAGTTATATTACTGTTGAATTTGGCAAAGCTCATATTATCTTAGCTGGTGATCTGTTTACGAGAAATTTATTCAGATGGCATGTAAAAATGCACAACATAAAAAGATTGACTAATTCTCTGTATTTGTTTACAGATCAACCTCTAAATAAAATTACGTAATTCAAACAACAATTACTTTCAATTTAGAGAACAGATTGATAATTGTTAACTTACTTGGAGCACAGGCTAGGTAAAATTCTTCTCAGCCATGTGCAACTTTATGACTGTTTGACTATGACTGTTGAACAAAACAGATTACCAGCAGCAAAGGAAATTTACTGGCTGCATTTATGTGCTATACTTCCAGCCTAAACCGAAACATTAACAATACATGTACACTCACTCTCTTCAAAAATTTTGCACAATTACTTCTGAAGTGTGAACTCAGCACTCTTTGGGGAAAAAACCCCAAATGGAAAATCCTAAAACTTCAGGCCCACATTTTTTTTCTATCTATTTTTTTTTCTATCCACAATAGGGATATCAGAGGTAAGCAGCAATATAAAACTTTTGAGACTCTTTCTGATGCGACAAACTAAAGAGATGGACCAGTCTGGTAAGTCTATTCAGCTACTTCTTCGCTAGATAAGTAATGAAAGTTACTAGCAAAGATGCTAATTAGGGCAATAGTTTTCTTATGCTGGTTTGCTAGGGATTAGGTGGACACCTAATCAAATTTCATATGGGTTACTGAATAGCTTTAAACACTACTAGTTACCTTTTGATAGATATCCCAGATATGCCACATCAACGAGACAGTTACTTCTCGAAGAGCCAACTTGTCTAAGAGGTGCTGATAAGAAGCAGATGTCCCATTTAATTTAAGTAAGTGCAATTTTGCTCACTCAATGGCAAACTCACAGACATGCCAAGAGGAAAAGCTGGGGAATAGGAGCTAAACAATCCTGTAGATTCAATAAAAAACACAGCAAAGAAGAGGTTCTTATGGGTGCCAAACTGGCAAGCAATCTGAAGAAAATCAATAATAATAAAAAAATAATAAAATAAAGATGCATTTACATTTACAGTTATTCCTTTTCTGCCTCCTGCTCTTGACTTTCTACTATGACATCGTGTTACACACCAATCTCATTCAAAAGACCTTTCTGGCTGCCATTTGAAGAACAGGATTCTGTATTGCAGTTAAAGTGCCACACTTCAGCGTGCTTTTTTAAAAAATATGTATTTGTGAAAGCTTTCAACTTACCATCTTTAGAAACAGACTGTTTGTAAGCCAAAACTTATTTTAGGGAAAATTACTGAAGTGCAGGGGAAAATCTACTTGAGCACTGTACTCCAAAATGAACACAAAATTCCTTCTTTTTAAAGCAAGTAAGTGGAAGCAGGACCCATTAAAATCTCCTAAGAGGGTCATGTTTGTAAAGACTTGTGGGAAACTGTTCTATCCTCTTTACACTACAAAAGTTCTTAATTGTAGAGAAAGACAATATGCAGAAGAGAGAAGACATTTTCTAAGAAACTATCTGAGGTCTTTTTCAAAGACTCTGACAGAAAACGACCAGAAATAACTGCCTCCAGAACAAGGGAGGCTGGTCAGGTAATTATAGCGTGCTGCTATCAAGGGGAAGAGAAACTCTGAAGGAAGGCTGAAGTGGCAGTCACAGCCAATTCATTTTCACTGAACTGCACAGAATGATGACAGGAAGGTCACTGTAACTGAACTCAGAAAAAGCTATTTTTACTAGAAGGTTATTGAATTATCAGTTCTGAACTACAGAAAAACAGCCTGGCCCACTGTGACATAGGTATTACACAAACACATACCATTTCTCTTCACACGGTGTAAGACAAAAATGCAACCTTATTTAAAACAGCGTAGTTAAAATACTGGAATTCCTTTAAAAATAGGAATTTGAAAATTTGAAAGACTATTGTCAATCCCAATTAAGGGGACCCCAATTAAGAGACCATTCAAAGTATCAGACCTAGAGATCAAGCAAAAGTACAGATACATAATAAAACCATGTAGGAATGAAAAAAACCCCTAAACGAAACTAGTATAAGTAACTTAAGACAGACAACAATTCATATAAAAATCTGCCACTTAAATTCACATCTGTAGCATTCTAGCAAGAGGTTATATTTCTATTCCCCCTACTGTAATTTTAGAAAAGTATATGTGTGCATCTTTTTATATTCATGATTTAACATATATTAGTAATACTATTCATATTAGAATGACATACAAAGGTAAGCATTCCTTGAAACTCTAAAGCAGCTAGATAGGCAATTCTAGCTCTAAATCTGTTATCTGTTGGGCTCAGGCCTTCAGTCACCAGCTTCAGCAGAAGAAAAATCAATAAATGCAAAACAAGGATGCATTTGTTCTAAGCACTGACAATAAATACTTGATGGTTCACTCTGTGAAGAAGTGATGCATACTTTCCATTATTTCACTGAACACTTAGGCCAAAAAACTGCCAGGATCCCTAAGTATGTGATTAATTTCTGGTTTCCTCTTGCTGTGTCTTAGAAAATGATCCAAGAGAATGTGGCAAGCAGCTGTAAACTGAACATTAAAATATGACCACAAGAAAAATTAAATTCACTAAGTATATCTAAAGCAGGTCTCATTGCATTCTTTGCACAGATCCTTATATATGTAGTGAAGAAAAATGCTCAAATAACTGATATAGTAAAAAACCATAATGGATAATGCAAATAGTCTATTTTAGAGTATGAATGCACTTCCTGATTACTCTAGAAGTGAAAATATAATAACCTGAAGAAGAGCATGGTGCCTCACTAGCTCCTCATGACCTCAGCACTTGCAAAAAAAATTGTCTTATCCTAATCTGGTTTCATTATTTAACTGTATATAGAAGCTACTAACCATAGAGTCAAGGTCTCATCAGAATTTCTTTTAAAACTACTGGCTGAGACACTGCCCTTTTTCAGAGTGCTTTTCAGGAATCCATTAGGTAGCATAAAATCCTACATACTAAAATTCCACAGCTCAAGATATAAAGACAGTTTTTCTAACACTAGAGAGTGAAAAGAGGAGAAAACAGTCAGGAGAAAGCAGTTGGAATAAACTCTTCATTGATTCAGTTAAAAGGCTCTACCATAGGCAAATACCAACAGAAAAAACATGTGTGTCTGCATTAGTTTAAGACAGTTTCCTAAAAATATGGAGATGAACTGATGCTTTCTAAATGAAAAGGAAAGATGCTAGAGATGGACATATCAATATACTGATGAAGAATGAAGAAACTGCATGGCCATTTGTCTCAAAATTTTCTTTGACAGTTATATGTTACGAAGGTAAAGAGCCTGAGTACTTTGAATTAAGAATCATGGAGGAATGGACCACCTCTCCTAGGGCACTCCCTAATAGCAGGCTCCCTGTCAGAGCAGCAAGCTAATGGCTGGTTGAGTGCCCAGATAAGGCAATTCCTTCCACCTCTAGATAATCAAGTGTGCTGCTATCATCTAATGCATCTCACTCCAGCCCATTGCCAATAGGATACTGGAAAGCCAAACTGATGTTACTGCCATTCTACATCTGCCTCTGAAACTTGTTTTCCAACTAACAAATCATATTTAGAGTACTACTGGTCTAGGCCTGCCATTATCATACCAGTATCTTTCTTAGAAAAGGGAATTTACAGACAAGGCTTCAAAACATCAATATTGTTGACTTCAGTTTTTTTCAGTGGTATTAATGTACTGCTTTTAAATTGTCAGATATGAAAACTGACATACCTATTAGTGCAAAAGCCCATATACTAGCCTCTACAGTAATGAGCTAAGCACAGAGAGACACTATCTCTTCTCCAGCTTTATAAATATGCAAAATTAATTTATTCATTAAATTGCAGAATTAATCCTTTGTTCATATAGAGTACTTCAAACAAATTCAGTAGCAATAGTAACTGGGGACAGATTCTTTACAAATGTTAAAGCTAGCTTCAAACACATTGTCTTCCATGAATTTTAAGTAGCTTGGCATAAAACTTTCTAATTACTGATTTTCAGTGAGACTTAGTGCTTGAAACACTTTCCAAAACTGTAAAGAATTTCAGTGTTTCTGAAAGCCTCATCTAGAATTTGTTTTCACACTGTGAAAACAAATACATTTCCCAAGTTATCCTAGCAGTAACCATGGCCTTCACTTGATACTAAACCCTCTGGAAGGTCTCTGACATAAGAGCATCAGACTTAGAAAAGAGGCCAAACACCCTTCTGAAGTTCTTAAATTATGCACAAGACATCTAACACAGACCCTGCTGGAAAGACCACTTCAGTAACTTGCATCATTATTGCCACATCTCTGGGTATGAATTTTCTTGGCAAGCAGTCAACAGTGCCCTTCTGATAAATACATACAGAACAGAAGATTGCTTAGATTGAAGTCATGAATTGCCTTGACACATCTCTAAAATAAACAAGACACTTCCATCATAAACTTAGTTTAGAAAGACTTCAACCCACAGTAACAGCTGTGGCCACCATTAAAAAAAAAGAGAATATACTAGTAAATTCTGATAAGAAAAAAAAATGGTGTTCCTTGCTTTCCATGCAGAGGCATTCAAAATTCATTCTCTCTAACCCTTCAACACTAAGTAATACTACACAGTGAATTCTGAAAAAGTAGCACCATTGAGAAGGCTCACTTTCTTATCTTCACTGCCTCAAATATATTCCTTCAGTTAAAGAGTACTACTGACAGAAAACTCAAGTTTGAGAGCAATTGTACCTTTACGTGCTCCAAAACGGCTGTTGCAACATTTGTATGAAGATCAATGAGTCTCTTCTTTTCCAGAAGTTCTGGAAGAGAGCTGAAGAGATTAAATACAAACTAACCTGCTGATTTACACTGTTGGTTGAATTATGTACTGTAAACAGTAGGTACTAAAACATTTATAGAATTATAGAACAGTCTGGGCTGGAAAGGACCTTAAAAGGCTATTAAAATCTAAAATTATAGAATAGGGTTGGAACTAAAAAATGACAATGTATAGATGTAATGATCCATAACAGAAGAACATTAGTCACATGTAATGTAGTAAACCAAGTTTCCACCTTGACTAGCAAAAAATATACATTATGCGGGTAATTCAATATTCCCATTGAAAGTTTGTGATTAACAAGAGATATATGCCCTGCTAACTTGAACAAATGATCACACTACATTCAGTTTATTCCTGATATGTACAAAAGTGTCCATATCTGTCAAATAATAATACCTGTCAAAGAATATAAAATAAGTATAAAATTACATTAAATAATAGTATCTGTCAAATAAAAACAGAACCTCTGGATGGCCTGGAATTTGTCACAGGTGCTTCTGCTTAGAGCACAATCGCTATGCAGGATTCATGATTGAATCTTGTCTTTTGTGAAATGGGAAACGGAATGGTGAAGTTTACTTCATAGAAAAATTGTTACTTAAGGTATTATGATCTACATGATTTTCACCGCTGGCACTTGGGAATCACATTTATAAAAGACTCCTCAGCATCTATCCACATTCACAACCAAAAGCACCCTGGACAGTCAATGTCTTACTCAGTTTAGTAATAAGCAATAGTCAGGCACTTAGTGACACTGACTGCATGTCCTGAAGAACCAGGAAGTTAAGTAGCCATACTTCCTTTCCTTCTTTAAGCAATTATAACATCAGTGTTACCTATGATGATTGACTATTAATGACCTTACAGCTGGAAGGTGACTAGTACTGCCTTTGTAAAGGACTGCATTTCAAAGAAAAAAAAAAGAGGAAAACCAAAACAATGTTAAAATCTCTGGTTTCTAATTGCTAAGATATTCCAAAGTTTTCTAGTAGCTGTAAAGCCAGGAAAAAGATAATCTTCAGAAAACGGGCAACAGAACAGCAATTGAATCTAGTTCAATTCTTGCAGCAGAAATCTGCCTAAATGGAAGATCTTAACGCTATCTGGACTTCTCAGCAAAATTCTAAACATTAGAGCCAAAAACCAATGCCTTGACCTGAAAACCAGCACCTTGAGAAGTACAAAACTTGAAACCTTTATAGGAGGAACTTGGAAATATCTGCTTCCTTTTTGGAAACTGATCACACATCCTTTGTAATTTCAATGAAATTCTAACCAGGGCATAGCACACAAAACGACTTTTTAAACTCACTAAGAGATAACTAACTAATGCAAGCATGCTGGATTTCACAGGATACTGGGCATATCACCCCATCTATCCTCACAATAATTAATGTTTCTTCTTCCTTCTGATTGAGCCTTAGTGATTAAGGCAGCAAACTATGTATCTCCCTTCTTGAAGCCGTCAGAGGAATGAAAAACAGATTTACAATGAGAAAAAAGCCTAAATCTCAGACTTCCCCTGTCATCCATGGTGGTTTGGTATCCAAAAGTATGAGAGGAAATTTCTCAGAGTTCTTAATGACTATAATCTTGCCAACAGATTACAACAGTAAATACATGAATCAAAATGTAATTAATTACACACTGTGTCTGCAAGCAGATACCTGAAGAAGGGGATTTCATTCATTTTTTAAATGAAAGAATGCAGAGGTTGGGGATTTTGGTGGAACAGTGCAAGCAAATCTCTGATGCACTTAGATTGTCTTTGCTAAGGAAACACTCCAAAGTCACACACATTGTGGAAGTTATATATGCAAGCACTGGTTTAGGACATTGCATTTAACTTTACCAGAATGATGAAGCATTTAAACTATACTATAGAGCTGAACAGCCTACATTTAAAGATTTTTTTTCCAAAGAATACTTAAAGTACAATGATTGAAAAAATTAGAAATGGTTCACAGTTAAACAGTAATGCATTACTGACTACTTACCTGACAGCTGAAGTTAGCTTAGCTGTATTATCTGAAAGCATACTTATTGCTCCTTCATCCTCCCCTTCTATACCCTGGGTTTTGAGGAAGGATTTGAAAAGAGGAAAAAAAATAGTCATAATAAATACAAATATCACACATGCAGATACAGTCAGTACATTTAGAATCTATTTTCTCGTAATGGTATTAATGTTTGGATTGCATTTTTCAGTTAGTATGGAAGTTACATAATTGCAACACCAATGAACAAGAAACTGAAACTTCTTATGAAATATGGTACTTCTAGTCCTACTTTTAAGACCATATTATGCCTAAAGTCCAGCATGCACTGAAAGTTTTTGTCCGTGGGATGACAGGGTGGGCTAAGTATCTCTACAAGGCCTATTATGCTTTGCATAAAATACATCCAGGTGATAAAACTTACCATGATACTTTTAAGTCTTTTGACTTCATCTTCTTGGGCTCTGTAAGATTCCAGTTCTTGCTGAACAGACTCGGCCACCTCTGGAAAAGGACTAATGCAATAGTCTGCATTAAGCTCAGTTAAATCAACAAACTGAAATACTAGAACCAAACAATGAAAACCTTTTTGGAAATAACAATTCACAAATCATGCAGCAGAAGCAAATCACAGAAAATAATGACATCTTACTGTAGGTTTACTTAAACTTTCTGAGATATATTCACTGCTTTCAATAATTTTATGTAATTTTTGTAAGAACAATTTTGAGCTCTGTAACAAAGAGCTAACAGACAAATGCCATGGACAACGAATACTGGCAATGATCATTCTTTATGGGTGGGTTGACAATGGTTGGATGCCAGGTGCTCACCAGGTGACTCTATCACTTCTCAGCAAGACTGGGTGAGGAGGAAGCAAAGTAGAAAAAACCCCCAAGTCACGGGTCAAGACACAGGCAGTTGAAAAAAGGAAAGCAAAGGGAAACAAAAGGTTTTATTCTCTCCTTCCCACCAGCAGAAGATGTCCGGCCACTTCCCAGGAAGCTGGGCTCTAGTAAGCAGAACGGCTGCTCCAGAAGAAAAGTATTTAAAAAAACCCATCGAATGCCACACCCTTCCTCCTCCTTTCTCTTTGGTTTTATTGCTGAACAGTGGCATGGAGAGCTATGGTATTGAGTATCTCTTTGGTCAGTTTGAGTGTGCTGTCCTGGCTATGCCCCCTCCCAAGATGTTGCCCACCCTCAGCCCACTGGTGAGGGGGAATGCTGGGAACACAGTGCTGATGCTGTGCCAGCACTGATCAGCACTAGCCAGAACACTGCTGTGTTACCAACACCTTGCTGCCTGCCAGTGCGGGCTGCTGTAGGGAAATGACTCCATTTCAGACAGACTCAGTACACCTTAAAAAAAGCCCTCAAACTACAAAATATTTTCAAATAAACTTAAAAACAGAACTACCATATATGAAGAATACTTAGAATTTATACTGACTAAATTAATACAAACTGTATACCTTTAATGCTTACCTGCCCTTATGCTTTTGCCAGAATTTATCAGATGCAGTTAAATCATAGGACTTCTTATTTTTTTTCTTAGGTCTAGCACCTGCTGGAGTACTTTCTGTTCCTGTTGATTCTTCCAAGTTAACTCTATTCAAATGGAAATCCTAAAATAAAGAGGAATCTTATGCAAACATTTGACAGTTTAATTGTTAATCAGTCTTTTATACTCAACAAAATATCTTCTAGAGTATTTTCTAAAAAATATTAACACAGATATTTATTAGAACTTCATAAGCAGCCAGGAAACAGTTTACTAGTTAACTAGATAATAACAAAGTTTACTAGTTAACTAGATAGTAACAACAGCAATGTAAGAACTCCAAAATTACTCACAGTTACTGAACTGTGACCAGTTCAATACTAAGCAAGGCAACAAATGTTAAGCAAAGACATTTGATTATCTCATATGCAAGTACTCTTCTGAACTGAACTTTGAACACTGTTTTCTGCATAGAAAGTAAGTTATTTAGCAAAGACTGTGCTCTAACAACTCTCCAAAACTTTGAAGCCGAAAAGTTTCTATGTTGCAGACAAAAAGTGTTTTTAAGGCTGAAGTTCTTAAGTAACTACAACATATGTATCAAAGCTGCCAAGAAGCTGATGACATAAGCAACATTGATGAATTCACTGTGAGGACTATTTAGCTACACCTTCACAACTCTTTCCCTAATTTTTTAAGCACTAGTAAAATAGTGGATGCAGGATAAAGTAAAATTTTGCAACAAAGCTGCTATTGTTCCATATAGTTTTTCTTCCACAGATGCATGAACATAGAAACGATATCTCTTTGCTACAGGACACAATTATGCTCATGTCACCACACTGCTCCCTATGGGTCTT
>VZTZ01033683.1:0-10386 GCA_013400955.1 Drymodes brunneopygia | reverse complement strand
TATGGGAAAGAAATTAATAATCTCGGCGCTGAAGTTTCCCTAGGTGGAAACGCAAATTATACTCGCCAAACACTTCTTATTTGCACAAATATAACACCAGCAAAGACTGCCATTATGCTTCTGGATGTCCCAGTTTTCCCAGACCTAGAGCACAACAAGCACATATCTGTACTCCACATGCATGCACAACGCATTTGGCAGGCTGGGCTTGCGATGCTTGCTCAGACATTCTGTGCCATGGCAGCTGTCTGTCAAGTTATGGAAGCTGGATGTCACACCAGGACCTGGTGCCTGAGAGCCCTAAATCCACACATTGTGAACAGCAGTGAGCGTGGGAGCAAAACTGTAAGGTAGTTCCAGGAACATGCATGTGCAAGCTGTCTCTGAGTACCTCCAGAAAGAACCCTGCAGGAGCAGAAATACAGATTATTGCTCTGTGATGTTATCCCAATAAGTTTCATCATTTTTCAGCACAGGTAGTACAAAGGAAATAATAACCAATGGACCACTTAACTACTGTTACACTGACAACTTTTCTCCTAAGCAAATTAGTCTGGACAAAGCCATAATGGTACAGAACTGTGTTCACACTAGCATTAGTTCATAAGACAAGTTAATTATTCTTCTACCAAGCACTGCATTCATGTAGTGACAAGGCTTTCAGGGAACTTCCTGTCCAAAGTGATAGGAACAGTCTAGATAAGCCTGTGAATAAAACTGGAAAATTAAATTAAGTACTAGCATGCCTTACACAGGCACTTTTGTTTAGTTTTGTACTGCTATTTTTATTTCACTTAGATAAGGTTTTGGGTTTTTTTTCCAATTAATTGCCAAGTTTCTCTTCATATTTGCAAAGAATTCAAATAAATAAGGGTGAAGTAACAGAAATAATTTCATTTTAATCATTATGTTGCAAATTCTTTCAGTTTCAGATTGAAAGACCAAATGGATAGGCAGATACACAGATTCCAACTAATCACGGCAGGAGCAGTCTAATAGATCTGACCCAGTCCGGTGCCAGATATTTTGCAAACTAAGATTGTGTACTAAAGCCATCTTCAAATATTAATAAATAAAATAGCTAGTTGAAAAATAAAAAAATAACTCTTTAGGTGAATAATTTATCTGTAACAGGATGAAGAGTGTTCTCAATTACAGTATTTAAGAGGTTTTCTCATAAATAAAAAAGAAATTTATGTTCAGCATTTTAGAAATTCAGTGAGAAGCTTCAAATTTCTGGTTTCAGCTTTCTCAAAGAGAAATAACTTCAATATTTTCCATATTTTAATCTTTTTGTATTATCTCAACTCCAAAGCGGGCCTATTTAAATGCCTTGGTGGTAAATTTTTTGCAAGATGTCAAAACTTACTAAGGCTCAGGAAGCATGAATGATATGGGAAAAGCAAGAACAAGAGCATCTAATGTTGCCACCATGCGGATCCTTCAGCTCGCTGTGCCTCAGGAAATCTTTTAATGTTGGCAGGGCAATGGTTTGGCTGAGTGCCTGGGCAATAGGTAAGCAGAGCTGTAAGCATGCCAGAAATGCATAACTGAGGCAGGAGTCATCTGCTGGCCAGGTACATTAGTGTTCATTCATTGACAGGCTTAGTCGTTGGATCAGAATGACAGTTTTATAATATCCTGTAGGTAGGTGAGGAGTAATAAGAAATAATCACCTTGGGATGAAGGAAAAGCATGACAAAACAAGTCCAGGTTGTTATGTCTCACAGGCAATAGAACAGCAACTCCATGCTCCCAGCTCTATTCATAAGTCCCTGTGGAAACCACTCTTGTAAGCATGCATTTTCCACTGGAGGTACAAGAGGGGAAAGGCACCACAGAGGAGGAGCAACACACTGAAGATGGGGCCTGCATGGCAACAGTTGAAAAGAAAATGCAACTTTAGTTCTGCAAAGTGCCTAAAAATCAGCAAGATCTCTTGGGCTGGGGTAGTGAGAGACATGGAGTATGTTTTACAGAAGCTACAGAGAGCTGGTGCAACTTCTCTTTCTGGTTGAACTGCTGAGTAGCCTGCCCAGAAAGCAGTACATACAAACTCATGCCCTTCTTCTGCCAGGAGGCCATTCAACTCCCTCATAACATCTCCATGAACAGCTATGTTTGGTGGCTGGTAATTCTAAGCATTTCTCATTTTAGCTGTTTCACTTTCACTGGTTTCTTTGAATTATCACAGAGAGGATATGAATTTCTTGGTCACATTTAGGCTACTTAAAAGAGGTGGGCATTTTCTTGAGTCAATTGTTACCTGCCCAGTTGAACAGTTTAATTCACTCCCTGAATCCAGAGAAAAAATTAAAAATATCACATGCCTCCATCTAATGGGTTCTGCCCACACAGAAGGCCTCTAAAGCTGACTGCCAGGCAGCTTGGGTTGTACCTTAATGGCCTAATGCTAAGAGCATTTTCAAAAAAGATGGTTACATCTGCTCTGCAATCTCCCTATGCATTTTGGATGACTGCTGTTGAGATGCCTTGAAGCCTCCTCTTCCCCAGCTGTTTTATGAATCTACCTTCAATAGTTATTTTTTAAATTAGAAACTGTTCTACAAATTCGTGTCAAGATGACTGACAAACTTATCTATCCCCCAGCAAACTCTTTGGCTGAGTGTTTAATCTGACCCAGGGTCATGCATAGTGATGGAGAAAAGATGGAGAGGTCTTGTTCCCCAGTGCTCACACTAAATACCTGGAAGAAGAACACTGCAGGGACAATTTTTTTAATCTAGTTCTCATTGTAATCTACAAGTAGGACCCAAGGCTGCCCACCATCTGAACTCTCTTCTGCCAGACTGCTGTCTGTAGGAATCAGACCTAACAACTATATTTCTCACATTTATACATTAAGTGGATGTCTGACAAAGACATTCAGGCCAGTGGAAAATTAAAGACTGAAACTGTAGCTCTTGGAGAAACCTGACAGCAGTTTTTGTTTAATGACCCATTTCAGGCCAACCATCCTATTATGCCTCAGAATATTAAAACTGGATTGTAATTTTCCAGAGTGTATGAAGGACATGTTTTTTCAAAGGACTTTAGACCACATGCAGCTTACCTATTTTTATCACCTCATTCGGGCATTATGTTAATTGATATAAACTTTAAAGCCCTAGAGATTCAGCTAGAAGATGATGGAAGGTTGTCAACTTGCTGGAATTTTAAAAATTTCTTTTTGTTTGCTGATGTTTTTAAGTAGTCTAGGAACAAAACTTACTTTTCCAAAGTAGTGGCTAAGTTATTTAGTGTTTTTCTTCATGTTTACACTATCTATTCTCTTTCATACAGTCTTCAGTCAAACAGAATCTGAAATTCATGTGATTTTTGAATTATTTAATAACGTACTTCTATTAAGACTAAGCTGACACTTAGAAGTAATGCAATATAAAGGCTGTCATGTATTTAAAAATCACTTCAGAAATTATTTATTGTGGTTAGTCTTTTTTCCAAAAGCTTCAGGTGTGGGGAGGAATCAGGGAAGTTCATCTCCTGTGTTTAGAGGACATAGATTGTCTTGCTCTGTTGCATGTCCCTGTGGCCCTGTAACAATACTTTTTTCTCTGAGGAGTCTGAAAGTCTTGATAGGACTGGCATTAATTGAATGGTGTAGGTAGAAGGATTAGGTACAAGAGAGCCTGAAATCTCTGTGGCTTGAAAACTCTACCTATGCATATTTAGACAATGCAGTAATCCCAGACACTGCTTAGGAGCAAATAAAACAGGATGACACATTATAAAAGCCTGCATAAATCCATTTTTTCCTGGGTTTTGTGCATTTTAAGGGAATCTACTGAAAGATAAACATCTATTGGAAAAGCAAGGGAGTAAATCTATTTCTGTAAGAATCAAGCCAAACCAAGTAGCTTATGACTGTTTATTATTTATCTTCTCTCCTGAGAGCTGTTTGAAGATGAGAAAGCTGTGTCTCCTGCTGTAAGGCAGGAGAACACATGGTTGGCACTCAATAACTGGTAGCTAATAATAGTGGTAGACAATTAAGTCTTCAACCAGGCACATGTGCTAGCCAGTAAACATTTAGCTGCCAGGTAGCAAACAGATGGCCTTACACATAACAAGCAAAAATACCTGCTCTCTGGGCCTTTTTCCTCCTTTTGCTTGTTAGCAGGTGTCACTGCACACTGGTTTTGTTGGGAAGAACCAGACAAGGACAGGCAGGGTGCAGGCTTGCCATTGGCATCACTGGCAATGAATACCACCAGCAGGAATCTCAGGGATTCCAAGAACCAGCTGAAATCAATGTCAGTGTGAGGTTAAAAATGAGTGGAATGAGAAGGTTATCCTTTGACAAAATACTTTCATGTCAGTCCTTGTTTTAAACCACTGCAAAAATCCAGGCTAGGATGTTTAATCAACAAGTTACAAAGAGCCAGTGGGGAAGAAGGTTGTAATTCCCAGTGAGATCTTTGAAGCAATCTGATGTTTTCTAATAATGCAGAGGAAAAATCAATTGAAAAGCTGTTTGCTATGTTTCAGTCACACAGCTCCAGCCTTTCTCACTGGCTGTGATACACACATCAGACAGGAACAGGGAGATCTGAGGTGCAGGAAGCAGCTGAGAGTGGCCAGTTGAAAAAATATAACACAAATTAACAACCGTGCTTCACATGGCAGAGTAAAAGCAGGAGGATTTCAAGAAAAAAATTATCTATGAATTGCCCTCCCTTTCAATTTGTTCAATTTTGAATGCTTTTTAGACCTGGATAACAAACTTTTCTGTCTGGGTGTGTAATATGACAGAGCAGGTCCTGCATGCACCCTACTGTGCCTCCAGTTCTCCCTGAAGCAACAGACCCATCCATGCATGTTAGCTATTTTACCTCATGGGATTTATTGTGCACAGATGTATTTCCTATCCACATCCCTCTGCCTGCATCCAAGAAGTACCCAGGAAAAAGGGAGAGCCAAGAACAGGCTGCTGTAGCTGTCAAAGTAATTTTTGTAAAATAAGAGGACCTTACTTACATAGTAATACTGCCAAGGGATCCCAGCAGAGGCTGATGTCCCCTGGACTTGGCACCATGCAAGTCTGTGAGGAGAAGCCCCTGCATCCAAGACTTATAAATGTAATTCAAAATAATACAAAGTGGTTAGAAGAAGACAAAAAATCTTGACTTTATGCAGATCACATAAGGGAGCTGTTCCACATAGCATATTGCTGAAATACAACAAAACCTCATTTAAATTTTCCACAAGTTATACAGAATATCTCACACTGCAGCTCTGTTGTGCCACATAGAGCAGAGTTTTGCTTTAGAGCACAAATTCATTTTGCTGTAAACTTCAGGTCTTAACTACAGCACAGAACAGATCGGAAACCTAATCACAAATCTGGTTTCCAAAAATGAGGTAAACTCAAAATTCTTCAGTCAAAAGGAATAAAAGACTCTGGCTTGCTCAAAGTTTATTGCTCATTTCGTCCTTTGTAAACATAAGCAGAAAGTCTTACTTTGCTCTCTTCTGTCCTCAGGTAAATTCAACGTGGCTTTACTGCAATCATCTCTGTTCCTCTGCTGTCCTCCTGACTCCTGGACTGCGGGAACAGACTTTCTTTTTTTTTTTTCATTTCAAGAATATTTTTACTTGGCCTAGAACATGGTGACAATCATAACAAAACTCATTAAGCTACCTCAAAAGGATGCATATAAAATTACATCCTAACTAAAATCTCTACAGAACAAAGTTACATTGATAACAAAAAAAAAAACTACAAGAGAAAGGTAAGATTCTCTAAAGAGTGTCTTGTAGGCAGACAATATGCTCCTGCTGATGTCAAAACCATAAGAATTATTTAAACAGAAAGACGGAGAGGCTGCATGTTCAAGAAGTGTGCAGATGGACTCTGTATGTGTTTCTTATAGAAGTCATCTTGTGATTCTGTCCTACCGAGCCCTCCCAAAAAACAAACTAAAATCAAAGTTCACGTTAGAAATGTCTTAACATCACAAGCTTCTCAGTAATAAAATCACATCACAAAAAGAAAAGAAAAAAAAAAGAAAAAGAAAGAAAAAAGAACTTAAACTGCATTTATTCTGGTGTCTCCTACTCCACACTGCTGGGTCTATCTGTTATGACTGTAAAGTGAAATGTTGTCCAGGAGAATTAACTTCCAGAGAGCCTTAATCTCTAAATCTAAATCACTGAGCAGAGGCTGCCTAATCTCCAATACCACCACAAATGTCTTTCGGCAGAGATGCAGCCACCAGATGGTGGCATTTCCACTGTATAAAGGTACTGTGGTGACACTTGAGTTGGCTCGTAATTAATGTGATTCACAGCACGTGCGTAATTTTCTGTGTAAGAGCAGTGGTGTTTTAAAAGAATCTATTACTATAAGCGAAAGGAAAACAGTCTTTCAGGGCAAGCCTAAATTGTTTATTCACCATTTCCACAATACCTAGCAATACTAGAAAGGCAGAAATTTTGAATTAAAGAAAACTGGCTCTGAGAACTAGCAATGGCAAGCAGAGAGGAGCATTTTTCTCCTGATTTACCTGACAAAACCTGGGTCATTCCTACTTCTGCAGATATCTTCCACTTCATCAGTAAAAAGATACAAGAACTGCAGCTCAGCAGTGTAGACAAGGAAGAAAGACTCTATATACCTGCAGTTGCTTTTATTTTTTTTTCCTGAGAAGTCCATCAGTGGATGTAGTCCACAAAGGGATTTGTTGCTGCAAAGAGCAGTTGGGTACTGCTCCCTCTACAATCTTTTGCTGTCTTCTATTGTAACTCCTAAAGTGGTTTTGGGAACTTAGGGCTGAAAGGGTCCTCCTGGGTCATGAAGTGCATTGGTGAACAGATTCCTACTGTTAGTCTCTCAATAGCTGACAGTTCTTGCCACTACAATTTATGTACTGCGAAGCAATTACAGGATACTAGTCCTCTTCTGGTTAGTAAGATTTCTGTGTTTTTAAGACAAAATGTGTTTGTGCCCAATTTGTACCCAGGTTTTCTTGTGCTGCTGTTAATATTTGGAGTATCAGTGACTCACTCCTTCCTGATTTTTCCCTCCTAGGCTATTCCATAGGATGATACAATTCTGTCTCCATACAAAACATAAATTGGCAGTAATTTACCTAAAGTAAATTCCAGATTGAACTGNGGCAGAAATTTTGAATTAAAGAAAACTGGCTCTGAGAACTAGCAATGGCAAGCAGAGAGGAGCATTTTTCTCCTGATTTACCTGACAAAACCTGGGTCATTCCTACTTCTGCAGATATCTTCCACTTCATCAGTAAAAAGATACAAGAACTGCAGCTCAGCAGTGTAGACAAGGAAGAAAGACTCTATATACCTGCAGTTGCTTTTATTTCTTTTTTCTAAGAAGTCCATTAGTGGATGTGATCCACAAAGCGACTTGTTGCTGCAAAGAGCAGTTGGGTACTGCTCCCTCTACAATCTTTTGCTGTCTTCTATTGTAACTCCTAAAGTGGTTTTGGGAACTTAGGGCTGAAAGGGTCCTCCTGGGTCATGAAGTGCATTGGTGAACAGCATCCTACTGTCAGTCTCTCAAGAGCTGACAGTTCTTGCCACTACAATTTATGTACTGCGAAGCAATTACAGGATACTAGTCCTCTTCTGGTTAGTAAGATTTCTGTGTTTTTAAGACAAAATGTGTTTGTGCCCAATTTGTACCCAGGTTTTCTTGTGCTGCTGTTAATATTTGGAGTATCAGTGACTCACTCCTTCCTGATTTTTCCCTCCTAGGCTATTCCATAGGATGATACAATTCTGTCTCCATACAAAACATAAATTGGCAGTAATTTACCTAAAGTAAATTCCAGATTGAACTGGAACTCCTAAAGGACAACTTTTATTGCTCTCTCATTGCTAACACTCTCCCTCTTCTTTTCCTCACATATGTATTTACTCAGGAACTTGTAATACAAGTTACAATACACTCTGCACACAGTAATATTGAAGGAGTATTTTGCAGTTTTCAGTTCCTTCTACCTTTGCCCCAACATAGCTGCACTATTAGTACTGTAGCTCAAAAAGGGTTAAGCCAGAAAAAGAGAGTTGTTTTACTTGCACTGTCTCACTGGTGAGGGGTGCCTTTCCACAGTTCTGCTGTTGTAGTCTGCAATTGCATGAAAACCTTCTGCCAACGGAGTACGCCAGTATTCTCATATCAGCAAAGAACCTCTTGTGTAAATACAACCTTGTTCAACATCCTGGCAACCCTGGCACAGAATGAATAGAGAAAACAACCTGCTTCCTCACCCCTGAAAATGCATCTGAGCACATTGGCTGGTGCTGTTGGGCAGCTGGAACAGACCTTTCTTGCCTGGTACTTCCTCTGTTGTTAGAAGGTAATTTCAAACTCCAGGGCTGGAATATTACTGTGCACTCTGACTGCAAAATGGATTGGACAATTAGAAAAAGACAAAACCTAGTGTTGAAGAGAAAAGTGGTCTTAAGACACTCAAGAAAATTAAAACACCTTCTGGAAGTAACATATTTATTGCAGTGCAGAACCTATTTTATTTTACAAGTGGCAAAATGTCACAACATCTTGGCAGGTCATTACTCTCAAGTATTATTCCAGTTGCACTTCAGATTATCACTTCCCCTTCCTCGGTCTCTTCTCATAGAGACATGATATGCCTTCCCTACCTCAAATTATAATGAGTATCCAAGCTTTACAACAAGTGTTGAAGCCACCTGTCCTTATCTTTTATGTTTTGCCACTTGACCACTGTACATGAAAAAGGGCCTGTTTTGTATCACACACTCCAATGAAACAGTAAAATGAACACAATTCAAGTCACAGGAAATAATGTCATTGTCTTTAGTGGGACAGGATTTCTTCTTAAAAGGTTTGGCTTTGGCAGTTATCTAATCTTCTCTATTTTATTATAATGGAATTAGGAATAAAATGTCCATTATTTCCCTCTTTGCAAACAAATTATAGGAAGAACTGTCTCCTTCATTTTGCTGCAGCCTGAGATGTAAAGTATTTAGGAAATGAGTTCTTCAAAGCAGTCAGTAGATTCAAGCTCTGGGTTTGAGTTGCTTTAGAACAGTCAGAAAAATATCAAAAAGTGACTAACGTTTCTTAGTTGAATCAAAGTCAGAAGGCCAATCACCTCAAGGATGTCTATGGCTCTGGTGGATCCTCTTACACCCTCCTGGGAAGCCTGAATTCTTTAATGACCCCCTGAACTGCCTGTAAATCATCACATATGGCATGGGGAATAAACAGGAAGAATTAGAGATCTGTGTGTGGACCATCATCTCACAGAGACATGGTGGGATAGCACAGGTGACTAGAATGTCATCATGGATAGCTATGTACTTTTTAGGAAAGACAGGCAGCAAATCAAGGTGGTGGAGCTGCTCTTTATGTGAGGGAGAGCAGCTGGAATGTGTGGTGCTCTGCTCAGGGCTGGATGAAGAACGTGGTGAGAGCTGTGGGTAAGAATTAAGGTGCAGGATAACATGGTGATGCTGGGTGTTTAGTAGAGGCCACCTGGACAGGTGAAAAAAATTGATGAGGCCTTCCACAGGCAGCTGGAGGTAGCCTAGTGATGCTCCCCAGGGCTCAGTACTGGCTTCAGTCTTGGTAAGCACGTGGTAAGCACTTGGCTTAGCCGTGGTAAGGCACATCTGGAGTGCTGTGTCCAGTTCTGGGCTCCTCAGGACAAGAAAGACAAGGAACTGCAGGAGAGAGTCCAGTGGAAGACTATGATGAGGGCACTGGAACACCTCTCTTATGAGGATAGGCCAAGTGAGCTGGGCCTGTTTAGCCTAGAGAGAAGATGAGTGAGAGGGGATACTAACAATCCACACAAATATCTTAACAGCAGGCATCTAAAGAATGGTGCCAGACTCTTTTCAGTGGTTCCCAGCAACAGGACAGGGGGAAACAGGCAGAAGGTGATGCACGGAAAGGTGTGCCTGAGACCCAGGGCAGCCATCACAGTTTGCAGGAGTGCAATCAGAACTTTCCTCCCATGAATGCATAGCCTCAGGGTCCAGGTTACAGGAAAGAGCATTACTGCTGTCTACCTAAGTGAATGTAAACTGAAGATCAGGAAGGTGGGGTGGAATGACACCTACGTGGCAGTCTGGCAAGGTTCCAGCTGAAGGGATGAAATCCTTACCTAAGGTGATTAAGCAGAGTCCCATTTCCTTCAGCAGAGCTATGACATTTTACACTAAGGGAGAAAGTGGCCCCCTTTTCTTCCTTTGTGCCGTGTTCTTATTCATGGTGCACAGGAAGGCAGAGATTGTGATCACCTTACAACTCATTCAAGACACGAAGACATGTACACCTGCTATTACTCACTGTGCACCTTCCTTTCTAGTTCACTGGGATTTCAACTGGGTGCTTTCATTTCATGCTCA
>VZTZ01033682.1:0-84608 GCA_013400955.1 Drymodes brunneopygia | reverse complement strand
GCCTTGCCTGCCCTCACTGCCTTCTACCCTCTCTTACTTCCCTCTCTCCCCTCCCTCTCTTCTCTCTCCTTTCCCTTTCTTCCTTCCCCCTCTTTCCCCTCTCCCTCCCTGCCTCCCAGATTTCACGTACCTGTTTATCCAAGGACACTAGTGAAGGCAGCCTCCTCCAGAAGCTCCTGAATAAAACCTTAATGACAGCAAATGATGCAATGCCAAGAGTGCTGAGGGGAATTTCATTGTTAAGATACTTTAACCCAGTTTAACAATTTATTGTGCCTTTGAATGATTGGTTTTATGCCTTGTAGAGTGACACACTGTGTTTTACCGTGTATTTATGTGTCACATAACTTTCTTCAGCTGTTTTACAGTAGGCTTTCAGTTTTGGTACAGGGTAATAAAGCTTTTCCTTCGATGTCTGTTTGCTGAAGGCCTTTCACCTTGTTAAAAAGGCAGAATTTAATTATTTTTATTTATTACTTGGTCAAATTATTTGCCAATACAAAGAGTTGCATTACAAAATAACATAAGCAATTTCTTGGAATTTAAATTTAAGAACAGCTGTTAGGTAATGATATCCAAGAAGCGGCATTTGGCTTGAGATTTGGGTACTAAGAGTACTTAAGGTATTCTGAATCTAAATTTCTATGCCTGCTTTTTATGTTTTCTCCGACTTGTAGTTGTCATGCTCTTACACATGTTGGGAATTCCTAACCCCCTAGTACTCACACATGAAGAGGGGAGCTTAAAGACAGCTGTTTAGATGATAAAAGTTGAGTTGCAGAAGTATGAGATGTTTACAATGTTTAAACATAAAATTTAAAATACCTACTACTAGACTGAAAGTTGAGGTTTTCCGGATTTTTTTTTGGGGTCTTCCACAAAGATTTTTGTGGGGAAGAGAGGGAAACAGAAGAGGGAAGAAAAGAATCAAAACAAAAGGAGCTCTTACTTTGGTTGAAAGATTGACTACAAAATCTTGGACCGCACCCACCAAGAAGGGATATTCATCTCCTGTTCTGGATCTCAGGGATGATGCAATTCTTACTTCCCACACAATGGGGACTGAAGTTACAGTGTAATAGCTTGGTTCTCACTCATAGTCAGACTGAAGAACTGCATAAGTACTTTCTGCATTGAAATTAGACACAACTGGAAGAGGAAAAGAAAAAAACAAAAAACTAGTCAATTCTTTTCCTAAAAAGGAGAAGCAAAACCAATAAAAAGGAGATCTGGGAATCTAAGCTGAAAATCAAGGACGTACCTCTTCCTGCAGATGAATAATCAATGTTTTAAGCATTTAAAACAACATAAAAATTTAAGTGATAAATGCTCACGAAGTTAGCATGCATTATAACAAAAAATAACAACATCATCAGAAGAAAGCAAGGGAAAGCGTCCCTTTTTTTGAAATAGATTTATTTTTCCGATACATTGGTGGCATTAATGGAACTCTAAGTCCCATTCTATCAAATGTTAATTCCTTACGAAGCCTGGCTGTAGCTGTCTCTGTGCTGTTTACTGCTTCTGGCACACTGAAAGCACCAGCCTCAGCTACCACCAGTTTGTGCCTTGACTCATTGAGCTCTGGCTGGTGTGTGGACTGATACTGGCCCAAAGAGATGAAAGTGCTCTAATCTGCAGGTTTGTTGTGTGGACTACAGGGCACAACCTATATTATGGAATATTTAGGCCATCTTTAATATTGGGTGTGTTCTCTTGTGCCCTTGTCCCCTCTTTTTATGCTTTCTGTACTGCAGCTTGTTTCCTACCATAGAAACTTGACCAATAAATCCTCCAGAGGTGAATTGTGATGTATCCCAAGGCTAAAGGTGAGATTGATCTCACCTATCTTTAGCCATTAAAATTTATCTGTCTAGTCTAAGCTACTCATCTAAGGTCCCGTGTAGTCGATGGAACTTGATAGGCATCCCATGGGGTAATTGTTCCCCTTTCTGTGCTTGGTGTCTGAGACAGGTGAGATGGAACTCCTTTTGGAGATGCCTGTCCCATGCTTTTGTGGTGGGAACGTGTATATCTGGGTTAGGCTAGAGACATAAGGCTACAGATTAAACCCATGGCCACATAGTTCTCCAGGATGCTGCCATCAGAATCCATCACAGCAAAAGTGCTGGGGAGACAGGAAAAGTTGTTGCTGAAGGTCCATCTTCTAGTTTCACAGGGCAGAGCTGACAACCCTGTTGCACACATGGCCACATCAAATATGACTTCTGTAGGCATCACATAGAAGATTAGTCCATTTTGCATTCCAGTAAATGAAAGCCAAACCACTCCCTCCTGTGAACTTGCACACACAAAAGCTGTTTTCTAATCTACATTTAGATAACATTTTCTAACTGTAAATTGAGCTACCAAGGAGCTACTGTGGTATGTATCTAAGTGATTGAAACCTCAGGGCTGTGTCAATATGTATGAACTGAAAAACTGACTCTTATTTTAAAACGGTTTTTGAAGCCTTTGAATATATTATTTTAGAATTTATTTCCATACCGTCTTCTGCTGTATGTGTGTGATACTGTTCTAATCCTTGGGAACACACATGCTTATTTTTTGTGGTTTCTGGCTTACAAAAGTCTTTTGTTCGTCCTGGGAAAGCATGGTGTTAATCATAGGAAAATATTTTTACATTCCCTCTTCACAAAAAATGAGAAAAAATGCTTTCTATCTAGAAGTAAATCCTATTCTACTAAACTGTCTTTTAAAATGCAATTTTAAATGTGATTCTCTTAAACCTACAGCTAATTTGGTCCAGATTCACATAAAACCTTCTTAAAATGAAAACTGGTGACTTGGTTAAATCTGGTTTGCTTCCTTTTTCTTTTTCCCCAGATATCCTTTTTAAAACCATCATCCTTAAATTAAGCAGTAACATTTCAGTGGGAAAAAAGGGATGTTTTTTCTTGAACAGAATGAGAATTATTTTTGATTCTGTGAGAAGGGATATAAACCATGTGTAAACAATGGCAAAAAGGTGGGAAACAAATTTTAAAGTGTCTAGCTGCGGAAAATAAGAGGTCTGCTTAGATAGGCTGGGGGAGCTGCATGAAAAGACCAAAGAATGAGAATTGCAGCAGGACAGCTAAAAAAGCCCCATAAGGGTACTTAAATTGAAAGAGGAAAACGATTTATTAATGAAAAATGGATTTGCCTTCCTGGAAACTTGGAGTAAACACTGTCTATGGCTGGAATTTTGTCAGACAGCAATGCCTGAGTTGATTGATCTGTGAAGAGACCAGAGGTGTTCAGGAGGTGAAGTGAAATCACCGCAGCCAGGCTGTCCACACCAGGCATTTTCACACAGTGAACCAACCCTGTGAGGAAATGCAAGTACATGTGGGAAAACCAGGGTATGTCATGCAGGGCTCGAGGAGTGTTCCAAGCCTTGAGTAATGCTGTGGGATCACACCTGGGAGGGCTTTGAGTGAATTAGCTCCCTGCAGCAGAAAACTGCTAAGCCTGAAACCAGCAGGCTCTTAGTTTCCAGCCAGATTCATATCCACACATGGACTGATGGAAACGCCAGGGGTTTGGGAGGATGGAGGGAGACCTGGTGAAACACCTGATGCTTGAGGACTGAGGATGTGCATTCTCAGGGCCACAGACTCAATGCCAAACAGACCCCACCATTTCCGTGTCCCATCCCCCTGTGAAGGGCTCATGCTGGGGAAAAGAGTCATCTCTTCACAAAACAAACTACTAGGGTGGCAAGAACCCATTTGTTTTCTTTAATTTATATTACAGCCTATTGAGAGTCTCCTGAAGTAGCAATTTGGGATGACCCCTCTGCATATGCTTAGTTTAGGAGAACTAATTGCTGGTAGTGCAATATGCCCACACATATCTGGTTATTGCTTTCACTCTGAAATGCTTTCACCCAGAAGTCTACTCCTTAGCACGTCATTATCAGGGCTATCTTGAGTACCGGTTTGTTGCTCCTCTAGAAAAATGCTAACCCTCCCCACCCCAGATTATAACCCAGGGAATGTTCAGTATATCTGCGAAAATAGGTACCCTGAGATTTCTTGCATGACAAAAGTATTTGTGGGTGAGACACTTGAAATGTTGAAACTTTGGACCTATTCCCTGTGAACTGTAGTCATACCCCTGAGAGTAGAAGGATGTTGAGTCACAGTGAAGAAAGGAGAGAAAGAAAAACGGAATGTTTTTTCTATTGAAATAATCCCAGAGGTCAGATGCAACCAAGACAGACAGATGAACAACAAAAACACTGGTTAAATGACTCAAAAGTTTAGGTTTTCTGGCATTGGACTGAAACAGTTCAAGTACTCTGAAAGAAAATGTGGAAATAAAGCATATTTACTTTCTGAGTCTAATGCCTGAAGAAAGATTATTTTAACATTTATTGGTAGAAAGCTTCTGAAGGACTAATACTTTGGCTGTCTGAAGGCTACTGTGAATGTATCAGGACCAGAACAGAGAACAATGAAATTGCATTTGCTTTTGGAGGTGTCTGCCAGTGGCGTAAAGTAGCATATCTTTTGCAGGATGATATAATTTTTTAAAGTACCTTATGAAGGTACTCTTTTGCTTAAATAAATTCTTCTTTATGATCACCCACCTTGCTTTCGCTACACAGCATGATTGCAAAAGTGAATGAGGTATTTGCAGACCTGGCTTAGGCTGGAAAGCATACTGGAAGTAGGAGAGAGTACCACGCATTCAAATGCTTGGCTAAATTTTAATTTCTCAGCATAAGGTTCTTATTGTAACCTGCTATTCATGTATTGATCACGCAATGACTTGCCAGGAAAATAGTCTGACTGCTTGACACAGTCACTCTCCTGTTACAGCTTTCAGAAAAGTGGATTTACTTCTCTGAGGCTGTACATTTCCCCATTTGTCAGAGGGAAAATTGATTCAGTATCTACTTCTGTCTACAGCTGCACATTAAAATGCCTCACAAACAGAGGCTGTTCAGCTTCTAGGACTCATTACCAAGCCGGAACCTCAGTTGAGAAACCAGAGTGATTGCTGGTTTGTTTGTCATTGCGGTGATCCAGCAAGAGGAGGGAGCAAACCTTCACCCATCTGCTGTGTCTATCTGGATTGCCTTCTGTTCTCAAGACCGGCCAGTCAGCTCATCATGGGCCTGGGTGTGACTGCAAGTCATGATGAGTCATGGTTTAAGTGCACAACTCTACTGAAGGGAAAATGAGGCCAATTTTAAGTCTACTTTTGATTTTATCTCCAGGGTAGTTCTGTGAAAGTCACCAAAACTGCTACACACAGCAAAAAGTAACCTAGTGCTAATCAGACACAGGAGATATTGCCATCAACATGAAAATTAAAAATAAAATTAAAAAGAGAGAGAGAGAGAGACATAAACCTGCAATTCTCTGTATTTGCTCTGATAGCTTCTCAAAACCAGATCATTGGATGGTGCACAAACTGGTGGTTGGTGCTTGTCAGAGGATGAAAGTTGCTGAAAACAGCAAGTTGACAATTGGAAGGAGCATTTGCAAATCTGGAACTTGTTATAGAACTGATGGAACTGATTATACAGTGTCATTTCCTGATAACTTGGTTCTTAGCTGACTTTTTGTCTTATGAGGTACAGCTTAGCACACAATAATCAGCAAATTTCTCACTGTTCATACTTTTCCTCTCCCTCTTTTGCACAGCTCGGGATCCACACCTTAGGAGTCTGGTTCTACCAGGACCAGAGGAGACTCACAGCCTTTTTTTAGAAACCTTTTGGAGTGAGGTTTCTCACAGTGCAAGCAGGAGCTTCTTGTCAAAGTTTATCTCAGGAACACTCTGTTTCTCTTCCCCTTTCCCTTCACAGAATCACAGCATGGCTGAGGTTTTAGGTACCTCTGGTCCAAACCCCCTGCTCAAGCAGGGCCACACAGGGCCCAGGACCATGCCCAGGCACTTTTTGATATCTCCAGGGTTGGAGACTCCACAGACTCTCTGGACAACCTTTGCCAGTGCTTGGTCACCCTTGCAGTGAAAAGGGATTTCCTGATGTTCAGATGGAACCTCCTGTGTTCCAGTTTGTGCCAGTTGCCTGTCACTGGATGAAGGCCCATGTCCATCATCTTTATACCATCCCTTCTGGTATTTTACCTGTTGAGATCCTCCCTCAGCTTTTCCTTAACGGGGATGAAGTACTAAAGGAAGGCTGAAATAGGCCAAGATGCCTAGTGAAAGACATATTTACTAAAAAAAAAAAACTTTGGTGCTGTTCTTGCGTGATTAAAACAATTTTGAGGTTTGCTTTTTTTTCAGACAAACCTGAAAATGTCACTCTTAATGACAGGTCTTGAGTGTTGTTGGAGCCTGGGTGCTGCTCCAGCCAGAGCTTACATAGCCTGGGACCTTTTCAAAACAGTCTGCAAAAAAGTGCCTGAAAAAGTTAACGAAGGCTTTTTTAATACATCCTGGATTGTGCAGCAGCCTATTGTTACAGTGGCCTTGGGGCTGGTTTGATATCCAAAATGGACAAATGTATGTTAGGCTGGAGTGCAGTGGTGGAAAGCAGCCTGTGAGTGTGTTGGTGACAGTTTCTTTGCAAATTTTGTATCTTTCCTGAAATTGGCCCCTATCTTTTTTTTGCAGAGCTCACATGGGCTTTTCAGTCCCCAGGAGAGATGGGCTTAGTTATGTGTTGGCTGCTTTACCTCTCAGCAAGTATTTGGAAGGTTGAGGAAAAGGAGGGAAGGCAGAGGAGGTGAAGGGCTGCTGCACTACCAAAACGCTGGGAGAGAATCCAATTTTTGTGGGTCCTTCTTTGCCCTCTTACTTCCTGATAAAGAGACCTACAAACCTGAATTTCCTGTAAGGTGATCCCTGACTGTTGTTTTGCTTAGGAGTTCCTGATGTTCAGATGGAATCCCATGCCACCGTGATTCTTTTCTCCAGTACAAAATCCTCCTCTTTTTATCTGTCTAGCAAATTCCAGGTGTATTGACCCAAGGATTGTCCCACTACATAGCTGTTTGTAGTAAGGCTTTGTGTAAGACTGTTGTCTGTGGGTGGGGGTACTCCCCAGGAAGGCAAGACCCTTACAGCCTTTCTAAGAGGATGTGACCATTTATAGGAGCTGCAGAGCAGTCTTCTCTCCCTGCTCATGCCAAGCACTCTGCTGCTCCTGGGGCTTCCAGAGGAAGTGCTTGGCAGAGCAGCCTGCTGCTGACTAACCTCTCAAAATGCCCCGGGGCAGCGATGCTCTCCACAGCGTGTTGTACCTGTGCATGTTACCTACTTCTCCTCACCTCAGAATGACTTGGAAAATTTGGGGTTCTGGAGTTCAGGTGAAGTTTTGCAAGTTAGGGTCAACTTGTTTACATCTCTGCTTGCAGTCACAGCAGAGCACAGTAAGGTTTGGACCTGAAAAGACACAAGCCTTCAGCTCTGAGTGCTCCCTCACATGCCTTGGATGAATCAAAACTGGATGTTTTTCTCTGAACAAGAATTTAATAAATGCATGCAGAAATTGCATGTAAATACACAGTAGTGACTCCTGCCTTATTAGCAGATCATGAGGTGCAGATGAACGTGAACAATACAGGGGTATTTTTAACAATGTTTCTGAAGTAAAATAACAAATGAAACAGAAACATTTGGGAATGCAAATCAACTGCCACAGCAGCTGGGAATGTAGGCTTTGGGACTGGCACTTACAGCCTGTGTAAAGAATGTTTATGCAAAATTATAAAACTCTAGGGTTGTGAGTTAAATACTCCAAAAGAGAGTAAATTGGAATATAGTATGGGCTGAGTCCCTCTTCTGCTGAGACATTTAACAGAGCACATGTACATAAGTAGAAGAGCAGCCCCACTAAGATATGAGTGAACAAGCCTTTTAAAATCTATTCAAAACATACTCTGTTCTGTTGCATATCAGGAAATGTCAGAGAAATGTTTCTCCATTGTCCTGACAAGTGCTATTTTAATACTACTTGGCAGTTTCGTTGGTGGCAAAATGTGATTTAACAAACTGAAATGATATAGCAGAATGAGAAGGAAACTTCCAGACACTAATCTCAAAAAACAAGGAATAGCAGATCCTTTGTGTGAAACCAGTTTTGGGAAAATGCCCTCGTGTAATAATAATGAATAACAAATTTACTGTCTTTGGAAATTTACTTTTCTCACAACTCTTCCATATATGAGGTTTCTAAACCTGTCAATATTCATTCAGATTAGCTGAAATGTAAAATGATATACAGATAAAACACAGTTTGAGGTTCTACCCATTCTGTCTCTCATTGTCCAAATCTTGCCTGTTTGACTGAGAGAGGTCATGTGTCATCACAGGCATGTTGATTCAGATTAGTAGCTGTTCTTCCACCAACAAGAAACTTTTAACTGTTTTTATGTTGCCAGCAGTTGTATTTGTAAGGACATGATGACTAAGCTTCACATGTTTCTATTAATATAAAGTTGGCTGTCGTTGATATCAATACTTGCTGTTGCATAAAGTGAGAAATACTTTTGATAACCACTTCAAAATTTCTACAAACTTCTCAAATGCACATTGTGGTATAGATTTGGGTTTAAAAGTTCTCAGTTGCACAGGTCAAAAGAAAACTTATTTCTGTCAGGACACGAACAGCCTGCTTGAGTTTTTTTGTTATTTGCCAATTGCAGTGGAAATGATGCAGCAGAAAAAAACTGCTGAAGAGTCAGTTGTATTTTCTAGGTACTTTCTGGTTTTGAAATACCACTATCGATTATCACAAGTGGTGCAGTTGTTTGGATTCAACTGCTGCCAAGGTTTTACACTGTTGATGCTGGTGAGAATAGAGAAATCAACACTAGAAGCAACTTCTTAACTCATATCTTGTTGTTTTCAATGTTAAATATAAAACTATATTTGAATTAAATGTCTCATGTTATTTTCATGACATTTCTTAAATTACAATGTATCTTAAGAGTGGTGTAAAGAATAATATATGTCGGAGAGCAGTTTGCTGCCGCTGCTGCAGAAAGCTGTGATTTACCAGAACAGGTGGGCAACCAGAAGGTCGCGTTAATGTGCAAGGTGACACAATGCTACTGGTGCTACAAATCTCCTGATGAATGAATATAAAGAATATATCTCTCTCAATCAAGGAAGACAGCATTTTCATTAGCTAAAGGCTGTGATGGAGATCTCTGACCAAGATCATGATCATAAAATCATAGAATTACAGAATATCCTTAGTTGGAAGGGATCTTCAAAGTCCAGCTCCTGACTCTGCACAGGGCAGCCCCAAGAATCCCATTCTGTGCCAGAGAGTGTTGTCCAAATGCTCCTTGAGCTCTGTCAGGCTTGGTGATATGACCACTGCCCTGGGGAGCCTGTTCTTCCAGGTTCTTAGCCTTAGTCTGAAAGCAAGTGCCCTCTGGGAAAGCAGAGCACACTCACACCCCAGGAACTTTCCAGGGTTTGCAGAGCTCAGCCCTGGGGGGACCTGCTGGGCTCAGTGTCTGTCCTTGCAAGGGTCACTGTGTCAGCTGGGGTCTGCAGATCCACCTCCACTCCTACCCTAAGGTTAGGCAGGGCCTCCAGCTAAAGGATTAGCAGACATTAGCAAATACTTGTGTTGCAAAATGAAAGTGCGTAGGTTTCATTTGCGAGTATTGCTCTTCAGTGACTCTTCTGGGGAGCTAGAAGTAAAATATTAACTGGACTGAAAGGGGAGTGTTGCAAAGCAGGGCAACAAGGGGAGGGAGGCAACTTCCTAATAGCTGGTGTGTTTGAAACATTGCATTTGATAAAGCAGTTCAAACGGCAGCCCTGAGCTGGTGACAGAGTAGCACAACTGCTCGGTGGGAGGAGTTTGGAAATATGCCTGGGTATATCTAGGTATGCAAATACACCTGGCTTTCTAAAATTGACCTCCACTTCCATCCAAAATGCACAACTAAGCAGAGTGTTCCTTGGTTTTCCTCCTCCACACAGCTCCATTTGCTCCATCCTTCCCTGTTTGACCTGAGCATCTTCTCAGTGCCCCTGGCTGTGCATGCACAGACCAGCCACAGCCCAGGAGAGCTGTTTCCCTGTCCCTGACTAAGTGCAGTGCTTGAGTTTCGAGGTGCAGGAGTGGCATTTCCAACATCCTCAGTCTATGAGCACAGGTGAAGCCTGGCCCCTGATGAAATGCAGCCCTTTGCCTTCTGACTGGGGTACCTCGCTGGAAACAGAGAGGACTTGGCCCCTCACCTCAGGGTTGTGAATTATATTTCAAAAACAGAAGTATAAAATTTAGGTGGAGAGCTCCAGTATCCAAACACTAGGGTTCCATTTCTTCTTTGTCCCACCTCCCCCGTGCACAAAATTTTGCAAAAATTGCTGAGAAAGGACCCATTTGCAACATGACAGGATCAGGGTTTGTCCTCTGCCTGTGTCCTTTGACTTCCTCAGCCTATTTTCTGGTGGTGAGGACACTGTCTTTGAAACTGAAAAGACTTTCCATTACTTTCTTCTGAGCAGTCTTTGAATTATTTTGGTAGAAATTACTAAAAACCCACAAAAACCAGAACTGCCATCACTGGTTTTCCTTAGTTCTTCTCATTTCCTTCTGATCATTAGCTCTCCAGACATCAGCCTGTTTATGTTGATCAAACACTGCTCTTCTGAACACATCACCTGGATTTTATTTTGATCCATGTGCATTATTTTAAGCTTGGAATTCATGAGTTATAAACAAGAGAGAGCAGGCCATAAGAAATATGATAATTAACTTGAATTACACTGAACCTTTTCAGATGCTGTCAGAGTTTCAAACAGCAAAATACAACACCTTGTCAACTGTGCTAGCTAGCTTCCACATCTAAGATATCCTTGATCCATTGGCTACACAGCCATCATAGTTGAGCAAGGATTATGCTGCATAGGTGTGTGTGTATATATATATATTTAATATAAAATAATGAAGCTTCATCCAAAGGGGAAAAATAGTATTTAGGTAGAAAAGCCCCAGAATATCCTCACACTGAAAACATGATGGAATGAATCAGATTTAGTTAACCAAAAACTTCTCCGGAAAACAAATGAGAAGTGCTGAGAAAAAGTCAGCATTGCTTATAGAAGCTGTTGAAGTACAAAATATCTTTGCACTATCAGATAAAAGCAGAAAACAAACTTCTATGAAAATAAGTTCCAGAAAGGAAAGGTGCCTCCATATCAATGTCAGAGCAGACATACCAGAGATAAGAGTCCTCTCCCTACCCTACAGGCTGTGACAGAGAAATAAGCTTATACTAGGGAGAAAACCTGTTGCTGTTTCTTAGTTAAAAAAAGAAAAAGAAAGGAGTTCAACAGAGCATTGAGGAAAGATAAATCAACAAGACAGTAAGAGATTGGAAAGCAGAGTAATTATAAAACAAGTAGTTAATTGATACAGACTCCTACAATCAGGGAAAAGCTGCCGATTAAGAAAGTTAATTGACTGTTAATAAATTGAGACAGTTGTGTTGCTACCAATAAATTCTTTTTTTCTTTTAATAAAGCATTGGTGTGGGTATTAAGTTAATTTTTCTATAGAAAGAGCCATCTGACAGAAGGTTAGAGCAGTTCTAATGCAAAACACAATAAAATGGTTCAATTCAAAAAAGGAAATGAGAAACAAAAATTCTAGCAGAGAATAGGTAACAGAAAAGTTCAGCCCTGAGCATGTTAGTAAACAGCATTAAAATCAAACATTTCTGCTTTATCAAAATGGATTGTTGGCTCAGACCAATGAGGCATGGTTAAACTGTGCACAGGGTTTCCAGAAATAATTAGGCAGAAGGAAGGATGAAACTGGAGCTGACTTCACAGAGTGTGTAGCCCAACTTTAAAGAAAATTAGTAACAAGAACAAGGAAGGAATCACCGGGAATAGCAACTGAAAAAAATAGCAATCCAGATCAGCTGTCCAGAGTGAAGGGGCAGAGCAGACAAAGTGGGCATAGCAAAGGATGCCAGACAGCCCTAGCACTGTGCTTGCCTGCCTCTCTCCTTCCCTTCCTTCCTCCCTCCCTTGGGGTCTGTTCCTGCTTGGAGTCCCCAGGAGTCCCTGCAGCACCGCAGATGAATCAGCAGATGTGTCCTGGGGTTTTTGGTCCTACAGACTGGCTCTGGAGAGGAGGATTTGTAGGAAATCACCTCATGCTTTTCTCCCTCTGTTCGCTGCACATGAATGAAATGGTCCCAAAACAGTTTTCTAAGGAAGTTCCAAAAGACCCACACACACTGTCACAAAGTTTATAGGACACATCTTTCCAGATCTTTATTACTCTGCTAAGTCTGTTCTTAAGCTGAGACATCATCAAAACCTTCTGGGGGTCAAAGAGCGCAGATGGGCAAACTTGTTTGTAGAGTACATTTCCTGCATTTCTTAGCTCAGACACCAAGAAGTAACATTCTTTCAGCATGTTAGGAAAGCAGTGTCCTGCCCCTGATCAGCTGTCTTTCTCCAGGATTTCCACTTATTGGAAGAAGCTGCAAGTGGAACCCTGAAAAAGCTCAAGTTCTTCTTGGATGTAATTGTCCATACAGTAGAGACAACTGTCAGTTTGTGTCTCATACTGCTTCATTGCAGCAACATAGAAATATTTGTTAAAATTGTTGATTTGTGGGGCTTTTTGTTGTTGTTTTTTTTTTAAACAAGAATGTTTCCATTGTACTTTCAATCTCATTTTCCATTTGGATCTCCTTTTACTGTTAAGTGCACTAGAGCTCTCTGGAGCTGCAGGAGCACTTGCCCTGTATGTTTGAAATCTTTTTGACTTCTTCTTTGCCTCTGGAGCCCTGGTGACAAAGGGCTACATTTTCTATTCTCTAAAATCTTTGATGCCTTTTGCCAGTTACATGAAAAGCAACAGGCAGAATCAGCAGAGCACGTTGTGGAGCAGCCCCTTTTGCTCTGCTTTGCCCTGCAAAAGTTGGAGGTGACTCCATAAGGAGCAGAGGTCACACAAACCTGCTGTGCTGTGTGTGGCCCACAATGGGGCTTTACATGAGACCCCCAAGTTCAAGAGAGCCATGACTGCAGTTTCACAGACATACCATAAGGATTTGAAATTCCTTGTCCCGTGTTGTGTTTGTGCCTGTGCCTTTGTGTGGCTGGCAGAATAGTTTGTTGATAAGTAGTTGGTTCCTGGGATGGTTTTTTTCAAGTGAAGCCAGAAGAGTAGGGTGCTGATGCTACTCAGAATCTGAGTCTTAGGTACTTTTCATATCCACATAACATGACCTGGAATACCAGGAGTCTCAGTCTTAACAGCAGTCCCAGAAGGCACTTGAGTGCAGAGAACCAAGTTTTAAGTGAATCATAGAACCACAGAATGGTTTGGGTTAGAAGGGACCTTAAAGGTCATCGTGTTCTAACGTCCTTTCCATGGTCAGGGACACATTCCACTAGACCAGGTTTCTCCAAGCCCTGTCCAGCCTGGCCTTGAACATTTACAGGGATGGGGCAGCCACAGCTTCTCTTGTCAACCTGTGCCAGGGCCCCCCCACCCTCACAGCAAAGGAAGAGGGGTATGGAGACTCAGCTGGTGGGTGATCAGACCCCTACATCCCTAAACAGTCACTGCAGAAGTAAAAGACTTCTATCCCAGGCACTAAAAGTTTGAACAAACATTTACTGCCTGCTCTTGACCCCTTTCCCAGGGCAGCAGCAACCCCAGATAATGTGATCTGAGTTGCTCACGTCTCACTGGGGCATTTCCTGTGTTGTCCAAGTTCTTGTCAGATATCAGAGATCTTTATACAGTCTTAATTTTCAAAGGTGAAGTCTGGCATGATGTAATATGTCCATTTTTGTTTATTTCAGAAAAATAAGGAAGCCCTACTACCCAGTCCCAGAGAATGAAGTCCCAAGAGACTCAGCATGCTGCTTACCCAAATACTAAGTTTTGAAAACTCAGCTTAAACTTCACAGTGAGCAATCTAAGCCCACTGTAGACTACTCCTCTTCTTCTAATTTCATCCTTTAGCTGGTACGGACTCTTTTAACTAAAATGGCATTTAGAAATGTTTAATAAATATTCAAGTGGGGCTGGAAATATTTCTTTATTTATTTTTAAATAAAAATCTTCAATTATGCATCAGTAAGGCTGAGACTAGTTGAAGATGATGGGCTTCATAAATCCTCTGCTTGCTGCAGAGTGATGTTAAGTAAATCCTTCTCTTGAAACAGGGAAGTGCATCATCAGACAAAACCCTCCAAATGCTGAAATAGTAATTTTGTTTGTTCAGTTTTACATGTCATGATAGGTCTGAGCTCACTGCTATCTGACATCTTATAAAGGCACTCAAAGTTCCTTATCTTTTGTAGGCATATCTTTTAATACTCCTGACTAGGTAAAAAAAAAAAAGAAGAGAAAAAGTAAAGAAAGAGGGAAGGTTTTGGGAAGGGAAGGTTTCGGGAAGGTTTCGGGAAGGTTTCGGGAAGGTTTCAGGAAGGTTTCGGGAAGGGAAAAATAAGGCAAAGCTTTGGTTTTCATTAGTACTGATCGGTGATTCTGATTAGCAAATCAGAAAAGTAGTAACAGGTTCAAGCCAAATTTAAAGGCAGAATCTTCTTCCATCCTAGGTCCAGATATTTGATCATTTTGTATTTGAACTTGATGTTTTTTTCCTTCACAATTTACACAGACCAAAGGAATGGCATTGACAGCATGGGAGAGTCAAATTGTGAGACAAAATCACAAGCAAAATTATCTGTGGCCACATATGCCTGTGTGAAGTGTGTATATGTGAGGAGAGAGATCTGTGTGCTGAATTGTTGCCAATGCATCAAAGTTCTTGGGTTACAGAGTAAGTTCAGCTGGGAAATATTTTAGCTCTACGTCTTTACTTACCACATGCAAACTGAAAATTTAATTTGCTTATCACACATCCAAATTTGAGCAGCAATTCATATGGAGAGCAGAGGACCCACCTCTAACCCAAGCACTCCTCCTCTGCCCAGTTTCCACATCAAGAGCAAAAGGTGCTTTCTCCAACAAAAGGGTGCCACAGCCACAACTGTGGCAAACATTTTATTTTTCTATCTCATCTTTGAAGCAGCTGAGATCTCCTCTTGCTGGAAGAACAGGGAGGGGTATATGAAGAGATAGAAAAGGAGGAATGGGGCCTATCTGACAGACACCCATGGCATTTTTGTCCTAGTCCTGTATTTCTGCTACATTCCCCCCCTCCCCCCCAAAAAAAGCAGGAGGAGAACTTTTAAGATTTTTAATAGTGTCATGTTGTTAGCCTTCCAGTTAAGAGCCATTTCTACATGTATTTCATAGTGCTTTGTAAGCACTTGACCTTTCTTCTGTGTTTGCTTGCTTTTTTCTTCTTAAACTCATATAGTTTCATATAATGACCCTACAGAGTCACTTCATATGGGTTGGCATGGCTGCAGTTGTGTGAGTGGGAACAAATGTGCTTTACCAGGAATGACAAAGAGAATGTTTTGTTCACCACTCCTGCATTACAAGCATTTGGCTTGTGTGGCAGCTGCAACTGGATGTAACCCAGCTCAGTGCTGCAGCAAGATGGTTTTGTATGTACCTTACCACATGAAGGTCCTCCCTGCTAATAGATGCTGTGGAGATCTTTCGAGCCCCCTGACAGACAGCTCAATGGAAAGGTCCTGTTTCAGCACAGAGTTCGAAAACTCCAAGCATGTAATTAAATTCCAATGGATCTCAAAACAGTCAAGGTTCAAGCTGAGGCACTGGTCTCTCTGGCCTCAATTCAGCAAAGCACTTCAGTGCATGAATAAACCTTCTTTGAATAGTCCTATTGGCAAATCAGTGGGAACTACTCATTGTTTCAAGTTAGGTGTATGTTCCAGAGATTTGTTTGATGTGGCCACAGTGCTCCACGGTAAGTGCTGTCTTGAACCAGAGCCTAAATCCAGTTTATCATGTGGTGCCTTTTTGACGTTGCTGATTTCTTACCAGGCAGTCTTGCTCATTTAGACTTGGACACCTTCATTTCAAAAGCAATGTTCAGCACTTTTAAATGCCACTTTCTCATGATAATCATTCAGTGATGATCTCCTTTTGGNAAGGTGCTTTCTCCAACAAAAGGGTGCCACAGCCACAACTGTGGCAAACATTTTATTTTTCTATCTCATCTTTGAAGCAGCTGAGATCTCCTCTTGCTGGAAGAACAGGGAGGGGTATATGAAGAGATAGAAAAGGAGGAATGGGGCCTATCTGACAGACACCCATGGCATTTTTGTCCTAGTCCTGTATTTCTGCTACATTCCCCCCCTCCCCCCCAAAAAAAGCAGGAGGAGAACTTTTAAGATTTTTAATAGTGTCATGTTGTTAGCCTTCCAGTTAAGAGCCATTTCTACATGTATTTCATAGTGCTTTGTAAGCACTTGACCTTTCTTCTGTGTTTGCTTGCTTTTTTCTTCTTAAACTCATATAGTTTCATATAATGACCCTACAGAGTCACTTCATATGGGTTGGCATGGCTGCAGTTGTGTGAGTGGGAACAAATGTGCTTTACCAGGAATGACAAAGAGAATGTTTTGTTCACCACTCCTGCATTACAAGCATTTGGCTTGTGTGGCAGCTGCAACTGGATGTAACCCAGCTCAGTGCTGCAGCAAGATGGTTTTGTATGTACCTTACCACATGAAGGTCCTCCCTGCTAATAGATGCTGTGGAGATCTTTCGAGCCCCCTGACAGACAGCTCAATGGAAAGGTCCTGTTTCAGCACAGAGTTCGAAAACTCCAAGCATGTAATTAAATTCCAGTGGATCTCAAAACAGTCAAGGTTCAAGCTGAGGCACTGGTCTCTCTGGCCTCAATTCAGCAAAGCACTTCAGTGCATGAATAAACCTTCTTTGAATAGTCCTATTGGCAAATCAGTGGGAACTACTCATTGTTTCAAGTTAGGTGTATGTTCCAGAGATTTGTTTGATGTGGCCACAGTGCTCCACGGTAAGTGCTGTCTTGAACCAGAGCCTAAATCCAGTTTATCATGTGGTGCCTTTTTGACGTTGCTGATTTCTTACCAGGCAGTCTTGCTCATTTAGACTTGGACACCTTCATTTCAAAAGCAATGTTCAGCACTTTTAAATGCCACTTTCTCATGATAATCATTCAGTGATGATCTCCTTTTGGACAGTAATATAGTGGTAGATTTAATCTGACAGTCAAACTGTGAGTTGAAATTCCCTTGAACAGAACTTACAGGATTAGAAGAATATCATAAACATCTGAAAACAGTGCACATACAGTCATACTCAGGGCATACAAAGGGCTCAAAAACTGCCAGTAAAAATGGTGTCTTTGGTAAAATCCTCCTTATCTTTCATCTTCATGTCTCACCTTTAAATACAGTGTAACTAGAATTTTGCCTCTTACCATGTTTCAGCCAAACGACAAAACCTAAACCTCTTTTTATTAACTGAAGGTGAGGTCTGAAGCAGCTAAAGTAGAAGACCAAACTTAGTAGCATGCTTTTTCTACTCCTTTTCCTTTCAGAATGTTCTAGGAATCCAAATTTTCCAGAAACAAGTTTGTTCAAATACACTGTGAGACGTGCAAGAGTCACTAAATTCATTACTGGTAAAGCAGTCCTAATATTCCAGCACAACCACTTTGAGTCATTGAAACTCAAACTGTGGTTGGAACTTTGCCCATGCATTAGGACACCCTTCTGAAGCTTGACACTTCCCCTATTCAGATTACTTTACCTAAATGCAAAGAGAAAAATAGGAAGAAAACACTTGTGCTTTCTTTTACACTCATTAATACCAGGGTGTATGAGATTTAGGGCATGTTAAAATTTACCAGCTAAAGAGAGGCATATTTGTCCATTGTTCTGAACTGTATTACTAAAACCATATTTGAGTCTTAGTTATTGTGCCATCAAATGAGCACTGCAAAGTGCCTGCAGTCAGTCAGAACTGTCTAAAGCCATATAGGCCAGATTTCCAGGCACACAAATCCAACTACTCCAAAGGTAGTTTGGACAAACAAAGATTTTATTATATAATTCATAGAATCATAGAATCATAGAATGGTTTGGGTTTGAAGGGACCTTTTAAACATCATCCAGTTCCATTCCCCTTGTCATAGGCAGGGACACCTCCCACTAGACCTGGTTTCTCTAAGCTGTCTAACCTTTCCTTCCAGGATGGGGCACTTCCAGGGATGGGGCAGCCACAGCTTCTCTGGGCAGCCTGTGCCAGGGCCTCACAACCTTCACAGGGAAGAAGTTTTTCCAAATATCTAGCCTAAACCTACCCTCTTTCAGTTTCAGTAATAATTTTTAATTATGATCTCTCTCAGGTTTTGTAGGATGCCAGAACTCCTTTAACTTGGGTGCTGATGTTAGGCGCTGTTCAGTGTTAGGTGTTGCTGGAAACTACACCTCTGTCGAAGTATCTCTAGAATCTGAAAAATATTGGATATCACTCTTTGGGTAGTTTCAGATGTGATCAGATAGTGATAAATTTGCACACTGACCTTTACCTAGATATATAAAAAAATATTTGCTATAAACAAATAAATAAAGTTCCACTTGGACAAACGTAATTGTACGTTTTCTTAGGTATCTCTGCTTTGTAATAATAATATCCCATTATGCACCAGAGGGAGCTCAGTCAAATGTAAGAGCCTATTCCATCAACGTAAATTAGCGAGAGCTATTTGAAGGGTTATAAATAGATTTAAGCAAATTTTTAGCAGTTAGTGCATAGCTGGGATTATAATTGATAATAATTTATATTAGCTGGGAATTGTAATGTGGGTGGTTTGGGGTTTTTTTTTTCCTTTTTTGAAATTATTTCAAAAAGAAGTGTTTACATTCTTGGCACATATCATTTCATCAGGAGGTATTTCTTCGTATGTGAGTAGCTGGCTTTTAGTTTCACAGCCATGGAGGAAACACCCTGAATAAGTCTATTATTTAGAACAGCATTCATAGGAGTATGTCTGAATGTGCCTTTGTCTTCCATGAATATTAACATTTGTATTTTTTTGTACTGACATCTAATCAGTAAATAGGAATACAAAAGGGTCTGACCACAAAACAGTCAAGGTTCTTAGCAGGTAATGTTAAATGATGCATTTGCTTCTGACTGCTTAAAAAAGTTCAAAGTGGTTGACTTATTTCAGCTGTCCCCATACAGCAGAGGAATGTGAAAGTCAAAGACCCAAGCTGGGGAAAGCACTGTGATGAAATGGCTGTGGAGAAGTCTGTGACCACAAGGCAATCTGGGCTGTGCACTGAGGTTTGTCATACACTTGTAAGAAAGTTACAAGGCAGAGGTGAAAGTTATCCAATCACAGAACATCACACTGCTGCTATTCCTTCACATGGGAAACTGGGGATCTAGATTATAAAAGTACCAAACTCTACTTGTGCAGTGAAAGCAGTAAAAGTCCATTACTGGGGCTGCAGTTATTTTAGTACCGAAGTGCTCTGGTTTCAGTGCAGGTTTTACTCTATTTAGGCTATTTATCAAGGTTTTATTTATCTTTAATGCAAATGCAGCAGTTGGCATAGAATTGGGCTCAATGACCCTTATGGGATCCTCCCAATTCAAGATTTCCTATGAATCTATGATTAGAAGAATAGGGTCATATCCTGATACTGAATATTCCTCTTTCTGTAGAAGAGCAATCTGCAATGCTCTGACATCTGTATCAAATTATAACTCTGCTAATTCTAGACACAGTTGACAAAAACATAACCCTAATGAAGTAAATATTCCAGTATAAAATTTTAGTGTAATATAGGCTTGGAAAAGCTCTGGGACACATCCAAAGAAAAGTTTCTTAATGTTGAGCTAAGGACAACAGCCTATACATTCTAGCCAGAAAGCAAACAGTTAAGGCAACAGCTCACTCATCAGTTCCTCTTCCTAGCTGTACCTACTTCCTACTTCCATCACTTACAGTTCTCATATCACTTAACTCATTCTAAGCACCCAAAGCACAGTTTGGCATCTGGCTGCACATTTGTGACATCAGCACACACATCCTCATTTCGTTTCCCTAATTCCTGTATTAAAATTTAGTATAAGATTCAGAAAAATAACTAAATTCACAGACCAGCTACTCTCGTATTTTCTAACCAGTTCAAGAAAACCAAACATGTCTCACAGCAGGCACTTGCAGGCTGGTGGAATTCATTGCTGCCACATACCAGCACCGAACCACGAAACATCACATGTAGCATTTGGAAACCACCTTGAGCACATGGTGATCATCAGACCATGTCATAAGATCGTCAGCCAACTGGATCTGAGCTCTAGGCTGATGCTGCTTACTCAGTGGGGATGGATTGTGGTCAGGGGGATTAAAGGAACTGAGTTTTAGGAGGGGGAACTGATAACTGGTGCGTAGAAAAGCAGAGTGACTCATATGCTAAATCTTGTGCTTTCTACAGAATAAACCACTGCACCATGCAGTGGAGGAAGCCTGGGTTGAGGATAACGGTGATTTGTGAATGGTTGTCATCTTTCATTCATATAGGTATGAGTAACACGTGACATTACTTGTTAGGAGCACTGAGGAACCTAACATGACTGGCACTGTCCCAAGCAAGGTAGAGTTTTTATTCTTATAAAATAATCTACTTTGAATTTGAAGTGTCAGCCTCACAGTTTTGGTGTGCATCTGAAAGACCATCTTGATAACTCCCAGTTTAACATTGCAAAACCAAGCGTCTCAGTAAAGGAAATGGTGAGGCTGAGGCTACCCCTTCCCTGCCTCCACAATGAGCACCGTGGTGCAGTCATTCCACCAGGAGGGAGAAGATCCTCAGAGCTGTGGGTGCACAGGTATGACTGTGGTAGTATGAGGATGGGAGAGAAAAGTCATGGCAGTACCCAGGTTTTGTCAACTCTCCTCACAATCCTGCTGGACAAGGCGAGGGCTCTTCATGTTACATCACTGCCTGGCCCAAACTTCCTTTCCCTGCAGCCCTTTTCTCCCACCATTGCACATCTTGTACCCCCCACAGAAAGAGAGGCAAGACTCCTCCAGACAAGTCTCACCTGTTCCTTTAGAGACTTCCACTTTGTGTGTTGATCAGGAAAGGAATTTTAGGTAAGGAAAAACACCAAGTGGCTTCATGATTAAGACTGTGACTAACTCATTTCTGCAAGATGTTCTGTGACTGGAGATGAAGAAGCAAAGGGTCACATGGCAGAGCTCCCCAACCACACAACCCAAAGGCAGGCTGAGAACACTCTCTGTCCCACCCGAGCCTGTTTGCCCCCACTGTTAACAGCGTGTAATCCTCACAAAGGCCTAAATGGCAATAAAGCCTCTGGGGGAAGGTGACACACTTCCAAAAATCATTAATTCACAAAACCAGACAGAACAGAGGTAATTCTGGAAAGGGAAACCTTTTTTTTAAAAAAAGGCACTGAAGTCAAACTCACAGGTCTTCATCTTCCAGACTTTCCAAGTGTCAAGTCACCCTTGGCTCTGGCTGTTTCAAGACTGCATGACTCATATCCTTGCTAACTGGAAGCCTTAAATTGAGTTTGTTCAGCATTCTTTACGATGGAAGGAAGTCAGTTAGCAATGATAGAAAATGGAAAGCACAGGTCTTGTTTTTATTTTAAACCCATATACTTCACTGTATCTTAAGTGGTTTGAAGCAAATGCATTTACCATGGTAGTGGCATGCTAACCTGAATAATCTGGATAACAGCAAGAAATACACTTTGTAATACAACTGCAGTTCTCACGGGTTGTAGTCAAATGCTATAAAATTGAACCTTGAATTGGTACTTGATTTCAAAAACTGGCTTCTAAGTTCATGGGTGAAATACAATGTAAAACAATCTTTGAAATAATTATGTAAAACTTGTTTTATAGTGTGATACATACAATAGGACCTAATATGCAGACTACTTCAACCAGGACACAAATCATATTGTCTATGTGGAAAATACAGGATCAATATGATAAATACTTTACTAAGAAGCTTAATTTCAGCTATTTAGTCAGCAGAGCTTCATTGCATCTAGAGAAAAACTCAGCATGTCAAAATTGGAGACTTACTGAATTTGAAAATATTTCTCATGATTATGCTCTTGATAAACAAATCAAGAGATGGAAGATAGATACAGCAGTTACTTCTCAGAAGGTCATTCCAGCAACCTTTACTCTTTTCAACACCTGGATGATTTTCTGTGTTATGCTGACTGTGCTACATTTTAATTTAACTTGCCTATGAATATTTTTTGAAAATTCCATTTCTCTACTTTCCTGCCTTTGAATCCCACTTCCCCAAATATTTTTTTCTTTTAAAAATAGTTTTCCACAGATACTTTATCTTCTTTGTTTCTTCCTTGGTACTTCTATATCAGTTCTATTCATTTGTATTGTGATACAATTTCTCAGAGTCCTGCTCTCAGGCACATGAGCAGGCACGCAGGCAAGTATGTTCATACAAAGCTGTTATTTTCTACTTTCACCATAACTAAAAGCAGGAGGAAAATTTGATTGCACATAGCTACAGTCCAAGTTGAATATAAATCTTTGACTTGAATTAGTTTGGGATGGTTTCAGAATTTTGTATTTATCCAGGCTGGTTGGCTGGACCATACCAAAAGCCTGGTCTCTGCACATCTGTAAAATATTTCCTGAATTCTATACTGGTCAGTACCTACAGGTTAGGAAAAAACATACTCCCTGACTATTCTCAAAGTGCTGATTGTCACAAATGAGGCCCAGCTCCCCTTCTCCACCTGACTGTGGCTCTCCCTCAGGTTTTTCTCCTAGCATATGATCTGTTATTTTTCTGATATCTAAAACACAGTGACTGCATTGAAACAGAAAATTTCAAGGCAAACAGTTATTTGTAAGTAAAGGTCTTTTGTCTGATCCATTTGCATCCAAAGCCAGTCTGTCAGTAAATTAATTCTATGTACTTTATATGGTGTTCAATGATTTCACTGAAATAATCCAACTGGACAATGTTTTCAAGGCTAGATGGAAAAACCTTTGACTAAAATCACAAACTATTTTAAAATGAGAATTCAAAACACATAAACACAGGCCAAAAAAAGTACATTCTAGATTCTGTGGTGTTCTGTGCTCAAAGCAAAGCTCTGCTTTCTCTTCAAGTTATGTTTCCTATCAGTGCAAAACTCAAACAAGGCTTTTCCATCACTTCCAGGCCTGATATTCCAAGTGTTTTTTATTAACTATATTTCTTTTTTCCTCTTCAATTTCCACAAGGTACAGTGAAAACTGGATCCTCAGATAATAAGGAGAGAGGAATAAATACAGGGTTGCACTGCTCAGGGAGCATCCCAGCAGGAAGTGTGTGCCTCAGGAGTGGTGATTTCCCGGGTACAGCAGGAAGCAGTGCCAGGTTTGGATGCTGACGCTGCCCTGGCGGCTCAGGAGGAGAAGTGGAAACGATGTTGTCCTCTCCTGCTACCTCTTCATGCTCTCCTGCTGCAGTGCCAGGTGCTTGGAGTAACGCAGAGCCAGTTTCCACACCTGGGCTGCAGGGAATACTGTAGGCAATTAGCACAGAAAAACTTACAAGGCAGCTTGGAATTCTTTTTTTGTCCCCTTTGCTGCCAGGAATTGTTTGATTACCATGAAATTCCATTTTCATAATAGATTACTGATAATAATCACAGCTAAAGTTCTGGTGTAAATCTTAAGTTCATAGTTTTCAATTACTAAGACACATTGCAGTACTATTAACACATTAAGTTAACACATTTCAAGCTCATGAAGATGTAACAAGCTGCATCTGTCAAACAGTGTTTAAAATACCAGGTTATTTCAGAACATTCAGAGCATAAAAGGGCTTTTCTATATCCACTTTTAATGAAAAAACTGCTGTAGAAATAGAAATGGAAGTATAATGAAGATTTTAAAGTTGATCTAAGAAAATACAGGGATAAATAGAGCAAGTAAAACTGCTGTTTTACTTCTCAGTTATTTGTGTATCATAGAACTCCTGTCCCTACTTACAGCCACTTATATTTCAAAATAGACCAGAAAATAAGAACAAAAGATCCTCACAACAATTTTACTGACATAGTCTCAGTTGAAACTACGATTCTTACATTAATTTTTCATTTTTTGCATGCCAAAAGGTACAATAAAAAGACTCTGAAGTAATCGTTACACTTGAGGAAGGAAAGTTTGATCTCATTACCTTTTAATTTTATAACTTGCAAATTATGGCAGTGCACTTGTGTGATAAAAAATGATCTTGTTACTTCAATTTTTACTGTGTAGTTTCTCAGGTTTTATACAAGAGTGTGAAGTTGACATGAAATATAGTTTTACCAGTGAGATCTGCTTCAAGATAACTTCCAAACACTTTAGGCATGAGGAAAATAATTTAAAAAGAATTCATCCAACTAAAATTAACATACATGTATTCCATATATTAACATTGTCCCTGCTGTATGCCTTAGTATGATCCAAATTTCCAACACAGACACTATTTATATAATTTTCTAGTATGTCCATATCTTCTTAAATTGGAAGAAATATGTTTAGAAAAGAAACCTGATCCACTAGAACATATAATGGGGATAGATTAACTTCAATTACGTTACTTGAAATAAAACATCCATTATATAATGGATGAAATATCCATTATATTAAGCTACTGGGTGGCAAGCATTAAATCAAATATAGACTTCTACATACTCTGTATCTGTAGTAAAGTGTTGTAACATATTAAATAGATCTTTATTTTAAAATCTCTTTCCAGCACAGGACCAACTGTTTATGAAGTGCCTCACATGAGCTCGTTGGGAGTTATGATGAACCCTGTCTTTTTTGGTACTGTATCCTGAGCTTTTCCAGTTGCTCCACACACTGCGTCTGGGCCAGCTTCAGTGTTCGGTTCTCCTCTGTCAGCTCTGCATACTCCTTAGCCAGCTCAGCAGCATCCATGCTTTCTTTTTCCACTTGTTCCAGTCTGGCAATCAGCTCCTTTCTGACGATTATGAAAAAAACCCCAAACATTAAAAATGGCAGCAGGCAAAATTTTGTTGTCGTGTGTTAGGTCAAAGATGGCCTGTAGGTTATTAACTTACAAGGTATTACTTGAACTTGAGTGAAACACGGACCTAGAAAATTGATTTTTTTAGAGTCCTGTTTTTTCCCTTTAAAAGACAAAGCTTCCAAAATCTCAGATAGGTTTGCTGTTCAGTGACCAAGGCTGAAAAATGCTGTGTTTGTGTGTCTGGATTTGGGACTGTTCAGCAGGAGAGAAGGCTTTGGGGAGTACCAAAAGGGGCTCCAACAGAGCTGGAGAGGGCCTCTCGACACAGGTGACAAGACAAGGGAATGGCTTTAAACTGAAAGAGAGCAGGATGAAATGAGATATTGGGAAGAAATTCTTCCCTGTGAGGGTGGTGAGACCCTGGCACAGGTTGCCCAGAACCTCTGGCTGCCCCATCCCTGGAAATGTTCAAGGCCAGGTTGCATGGGGCATGGAACAACCTGGTCTAGTGGAAGGTGTCCCTGCCCATGGCAGGGGGTGGAACTGGATGAGCTTTAAGGTCTCTCCCAATGCAAACTATTCTGTTGATTGTATGATTCTGTGATCTCTAACTTCAGTAAGAGTTGAGCACACAGTTCATGGTGGAGAATCAAGTTCCTGCAGATGACTTGCTAATACTTTGCCAAAAGAATAAAAATTTATTTTTCTCTCGATACCAGATATCATTGAAAGAGAGCGAGGTGTTTTTGTTTGGTTGGTTAGATTTATCAGTAAGTTCTGTGAAGGGTGCCTGGTTTCCTTTTCTCTACTATAAACAAATCTAGTAAGCGCTGGGCACTGAATCTGAACTACATATATTGTTTCTATAATGTGTTTAGGCTCAGATCTTAGCCCTGCTGCTGAGGAAGAGTGATATAGCTGCAAACCTGACCCCTCCTGGTCCTCTTAAGTACAGACACAGGAGGATTTAAGCTGTGGCTTCTTCTGGATGGAGTCACACAGTGCCCTGTATTCCCAGAGCTGGCCAGGAGCTGGAGTTTCCTGTATAGTATCAACTGAAAACCTCAGCACAAGTTAAGATAAAAGAGATCTTAAAACACACTGAAGGCATGAGTAACTCACAGAGTATCTAATTGATCTCCCCTTAGTCACCCACCAGGCTAGCCTGGCCTCTGGGTTTTTTTTTTCCTTTAAGTCAAAAATTCACCCATTACAGGAAGTCTCTTCTAAAAGGTTCTTTTGATCATTCTATCTCAGAGATTAGTTAATCTTTTAACTGTTCATAGCCCTGTGACTTTATTTCTCAGTCATGTAAAAAAGATGCTTGTAGATCACCAGCGGGAAGTTGTTAATGACTTCATAGCGGATAGATTTCATTGCTGTACTTAAAGGAGACCTTTTGTCAGGCCAGACCAGTGTTTAAGACAGGAAATTCCTACAGATCAGGAATTCTATTCCCACAGGTCAAAGCATTTACAGGAAGAACATTTCTGTGTTTGCTGATCACTTATGTTACTTGTAGCTGCAAAGCTACCACATAGAGCAGCAAAACTGTAAAACTGGCTTTTGAAAAACACTTCTCTCTGGCCTTCCTTTAGGGTCAATTTGAACTTCCTCTGTCTTTACTGCAGCTTTCAGTGATAGCAGAGTTTGCCCATGGTTAGTTGACTATTCAGAGTAACAGTTACTGCAGTCAAGGAGTCACAAGTTAGAAGAGACCCTTGGCAGAGCCATTTCTACCAACTGTGCTTCCCATAGATAAAAAGTAAAAGAAAAAAAAAAGAGAGAGAAGAGTTAGCAGCTGCTACAGAAATTTTAAATCATCCCAAAGAGGCAGCATATAGGCATCCTCCTATATGATGTCTTTTTTTTGTACTACTGATGTAATGCACAACAGCCATGCTGCAGCAAAGCATCTTCTTTTTCCTTTCACCAGGTGCCAGGTGCATTCAATCCGGCCTGAGAGGAAACATCAAGAGGGTATTTTTGCTCAGTAAAATTCTGTTTACATTTAACACAACATAGCTGTACAAGTTTTAAATACAGCAAGCTGTGTTTAATTTCTCTATTGTTTTCAAAGAGGTCAAGACAGTCTTGCTAGACAGCTCTTATTCATGGGCCAGAGGCCACAGAGGAGTGATTTCATGTGAGAAATAGATTCAGGGACAATGAGGTTTTACAACTCCAGGTGCTTGTTTTTGGGTTTGTTTTTTTTTTCAGTCTCCGTGGACTTCTTCTGGAAGACTTTTGTCTCTTGAGACCAAATGAGAACTTCTGCAATATTTCTTTGCATTTATTCTCTGGTGCAATGTTGGACTGAAGGGCTAAATTAAGCTCTTTCAACTTACAGACAGTTAAATCAGAGGTGTCCAAACAAATCAATTCAGAATCATTCTTCCTTACTTTTCTTACACTCATGAGCTTCTTAAAAGGGAGATGCAGCGGTAATAGGTAATCAGCATCTTAAAAGCAAGTAAATCTCAGTGGGAACTTTCAGTACTTGAAAAGGAATGGTACTGACTACTCTGGACTTGAGCCAGGAGAGGCACAGACAGACAACGTGCAAACTCCGACAGCTCTATTAATGATTAATGAATGTCAGTCCTGATTTGATGATATTCTGTGCAGGCATGACTTTCGTGCTGCTCTCCAGTAATATTCAAGCAGCACAGACAACTCCCCCCCTGCCCCCCGATTTAGTTTTGCTATCGAACTATAAATGCATTAAAATCAAAATATTCTCATTGCTGTAGTCCACACTCTCAGACCTCTCTCAAAGAAAGCAGTTTCCTTGCACTGAGGCAGTAAAATTGCCCACTTCTGAGTCAGCAAAACCTACTTATTCCCTTCCCATCAGGATCAACACCTGTTTATGGGATAGGGTGATGTTTCAGGCTAATACTGTCAGCCTGCCACAGATCTAAAATTAGAGTACCAGGGAATTGCTAAATGTTATGAATGGTGTAGTTTACGGAGCTCACAAAAGGATGAGGACAGTAACTAATATTTACATCTGATCTAATCCAAGATTTGAACTTAGCTTTCAGAGGTTAAAGAACACCACACTAAGCTCTTGCACCATCTAGACTTTGTTGTGGATGCTTAATAAATAGATGTAGCACCGTGTAATCTGTTTTCTGTTAATGGTTACCCCAAGTTTAAATATTAACAGTATTGATAAGGTATTTTCTAAACTGGTGCTGAGGTACTCAAAGCTTTGACACAACCTGTAACATGCACTTGATGGGCCCTTTTTTGGAGAAGGGTTTGGGAGGCAACATTAGTGATTTGATCATAAACCAATAAACCACAAGCAGGAGAAAAACACAGCATGGTCTTAGGGAAATTATTGCTCTTGTTCTGGCCTTAATGACTGAACATGCAGAGAACAGAGCTCCTTAACACTCATACTCACAAGGAATAAACTCAAAGAAAAGTGACGGACTAAACAGATAGATCTGTCTGGAGATGAGTGCATTTAGAGATGGACTGGACACAAGAAAAACAGTTTCCAGAATACAAAGAATCAGATTTGTCTATCCCCCATTGGGAACAAGGATCATGCATCTGTGGCAGTACAGTATCTTCTACAACAACTGGTGTGTACTTGTGGCCATAAGGTCATTTCCTCCTCCCATATTTGGCATGGCTTTCACATCAGGGGGAATTATGAGAGCCTGTAAGGTAACTGCTGTCTGAGGAGATTGTCCTTGCATGTTTGAAGTCTACTAATTAATTTAAAAACAACATCATTAAAGACATTAAATTCTGCTTTAATGTGAATGAATATTTGTCTCAGATGCCAACACATAAAAGGTCACAGAATGACAGAATAGTTTGAGTTGGGAAGAACCTTCCGAGGGCAGGGACACTTCCTCTAGAAGAGGAGGTCTTCTCTTTGTATTAGAAAAGCTGTAATTTAATTTCTAGTATTTGGCAAGCAACATATATTTTGCATACATGTGAGATGATGAAAAAACAGGTCTAGAATGGGCATATTATTGAGCTAAAAGGTTGCCTTTAAAGTTTACACCAATCTTTTTCTAAGTACCTAGAAGTCTGAAAACTACTTGTCTTCACAGTTTTGGGAAAGACACTAAAGAAGTGTACCTGGAGAAATCCTCTGGACTAAAAAGCGCAGAAACAGTCCTATGGTCATGAGAGCAAGCTAAAACATACGAAGGGCTCCCACAAATTTAAGCAGACATCTCCACTGCATGTCATTTGTCAAGAGGGCCACTGGGATCCTGGATCTTATCAGCAATATCAGGTCCAGCAGGACCAGGGCACTGCCCTGTGCTGGGCACTGCTGAGGCCACACCTCAAGTCCCGAGTCCAATTCTGGGCCTCTCACTACCACAGAGACACTGAGGGGCTGCAGTGTGTCCAAAGAAGGGAACGGAGCTGAGGAAGGGTCTCAGCACCAGCAGCAGCTGAGGGAGCTGGGGGGGCTCAGCCTGGAGAAAAGGAGGCTCAGGGGAACCTTCTCATTCTCCACAGCTCCCTGACAGGAGGGTGAAGCCAGGTGGGGGTCAGGCTCTTCTCCCAGGGAACAAGGGACAGGACAAGAGGAAATGGCCTAAAGTTGTGCCAAGAGAAGTTCAGATTAGGTATCAGGAAAAACTTTTTAATTGAAAAGTTTGTCAAGCACTGGAATGGGCTGCTCAGGGAAGTGGTTAAGTCACCATCCCTGGAGGTGTTAAAAAAACATGTGGAGATGGCACTCAAGGACACAGTTTAATGGTGAACAGGGAGGTGGTGCTGGGTTGGTGGTTGGACTTGATGACCCTAAAGGTCTTTTCCAACCTTAACAATTCTGTGATTCTATGTCTACTGTAATGCGTAAAAGAAGGAAAAGAAATCATATTCATGGACAAGAAAATGAGTGATCCTAAACCAGGTGGTGATCAAATGATATTTTCTGTAGAGTTATATTAGAATTGTCTGGGGGAGGAAAAAGAGATAACCAGCCAGTGCTAAGAATATAAGATACAGCTAGCAACCATGGTAACTCTAATATTCAACTACATAATCCAGGGTCATTATCTAGTAATAGCAATATAACAAGTGCTCAAAATAACCAGCCATCCCATCCCTTTCACCCAAAGTTAGATACCCAAAACCATCTGTTATGGAAATACGTGTGTGTTTCTGGAACATAAATTAAATTACATTCTGTGCCCTAAATGTGGTGAGTTCTCACTTCCACACCCTTCTCTTTATTTTCAATCATGTCTCCCATTCCAGAGTGGTTTTTTCCCTTGTGCTACATATTGCTGGCATAAATACGAAGAGTTTGAGTGAAGACAGCAAACAAAGCTATGATTAAATTAGCAAAAAAATCTATCCAATGTTCTTTCAAATTCTTGCTTCCTTTTTTGTTCTTGAGTAACTTCGTTTCCCATCCTTATTTGCTTTGTCCTTTGATTTTCCCTTTTTTGAAACTGCAACCTCTTTTTCTCTCTCACATTTCCCATTTTCCTGGGAAATACTTGTCATCTCTCCCACTGCCAGCCTAGTACATTCTCTTGCCATCTATATTGCACAAAAGAGAAAATGTAAGTAAGTTTTTTTCTTGCCTTGATGAAAAGCAGCCCTTGTCATTTCAGTTCACTGACTTTTTAGTTTGGCCATACTCGATGCTCACGTTACAAATCAAGCTAAGCACAAGTAAAAGCCTTTGAAAAGCTGTAAAAGATTCAATGTTTTTCACTGTTGTTAAAACAATGTTTTACAACTTTCTATTTCTTAAAAAATAATATAAAAATATACCTGCATAAATTATTTAATGTATGAAAGGTTGCCCTGAACTTTGGTGGTTGGAACAAAAATTGTTTAAAGTAGAATTAACTCTATTCCTATTTTTTTTTTTGCTAAAAAGCTCTAATACCTGTATAGATATTTATGTCAGGGTAACATTATTTCTTCCTCCTAGCCAACAAATAAAAAAATATTTGTTCAATCCATTTTCTGGTTTTTTCCTGCCAGTCATAGCCCTCAGTATTGTGTGTGTGTACTATCAGCAGGGATCACAGGTACAGAAACTGCCAGGTGGGACTTGCCATTGGAATGACACAGGTGAATTGATCTGTGGAGAGAAGTTGGGAGCACTGACAAGGGTACCATCCAACAGCACTTGTGATTGCCTTTGGTAAAAATGTACACTGAAAAACACTATAAAAGCTGTTCCTTCCCATTACAAGGGATGGAACTTGACCATTGTCCATTTTATCAAAATAATGTTTAAGATAAACAGACAATAGATAGCAGGTGTAGTAGGCAATTGGAAACCTTTGTTTCCCTACATTCAAATTCAAATGTAGAAGAAGACACCCACAGCAGGGGCAAATTTTAGAAAACTGCAAAATCCATGTTTTCAATTTGATTATAATTGATTTTGAGGCTAAAAGCTTGTGCATCTCATCAGATGTTTTAGACAAGTCAAAGCATTCTTCCCTTCTAAAAATGGAATACTCAATAGTTCCAGTGATGGGGTAGACAGGGCTGTCTGGGCAACCATTTCCAGTGCCTCAACATCCTCACAGAGAAGAATTTCTTCTTGTATCAAATCCAAACCTACTCTCTATCACTTTAAAACCATTCTGCTTTGTCCAATCTCTACATGTCCTTGTAAATAGTCTCTCTCCATCCTTCTTGAAGGTTCCTTTCAGGCTGGGAAAGGTCACAATTATAAGGTGTATATCTAAGTACATACATATATAAATATATATACATGTATATATATATATATATACATATACATATATATATATATATAAATGTATGTACACACACAATGCAAAACATGCATGCCACCCCAGCCATTATAATTCACTCTTCATTCACTATATGCTAGCCCAAAACTACTTTTAACTCTCAAACTTTAAGTGCTAAGAATGTTTTTGGACATAAATTAGTGAACATGAGAGCAAAACTCTCTTTTATTTCTTGCTTACTCCTTACTCCTCTGCACTTATGCTCCCTTTCTATCTCATTTTAGATACATAGCAAGGCTATCATGTTCAGGTTTGTTTGCTTACATATGTGTAAAGTTACATGTGTCCTAATAACGTTCTAATCCACCTTTCAATTTCAACCAAACTTCATGTGGTAAAGAGGTCTCAATTAGTTTCTGGAGGGTTTAATAAAAACAGGCTTCTACAGAAAGGAAAAGATACACCATGGGGGAAAGGCAGTCTCATGAGACTTGCTCCAAAATACTACAAAATGGATAATCTACCTGGAGGGAAGAGTTATAAACAGTCCACATCTGGAGAAAAAATATCTTCAGTTGGCACTTGCAGTTTGTTATACCTCAAAATCAGGCTACCACAGTGCACCAGCCTGTAGGAGATTAAACATCTTTGATCCCAGTGCTGTAGCATCCCTTTTTCAGATTAAGGCACATGGGAGTTGTGAAAGGTGCTGCCCTGATATTTGTCATGTTTAGGCATTTCACAGCTATACAGCATGTGAACACAAGGCTGCAAATATGTAATTAGAAAGTACATAAGAACCACAATAATGTAATTCCATATGTTGCCTTATTCAGCCACTCTTAACATGTTTACTGGGGCATGGAATTCCCAGAACAGGTTCAGCAAAGATAGCAGTGGTGGAAGCTTCCTGACATTGTTCCACTGTTGGCATCCACTGGTGGAATGAAGGAAAATGCCAGCATGAAGCCCTTTAATTCATCCAGGATAAGCACCACTGAAAGGCTGACCTCTGGGCTCAGAAGCTGATTAGGAGAATTGTGAGTTCAGGTAAACAATTTTGTGCATGTACCTGCTGTTCTCAAGAAGCAAACCATTTCTAATTTAGCTAGTACCACAGACTTATCGATTAAAAATTTTGCATTCAAACAGCAACTTTTTTTCCCCAGAAAGTGCAAAAATATACCCGAATGGCTCATTTTCATGGGCTCCAAGTATTCTTCATAAATAGGCATAACTGATTCAGTGAAGTGCTAATAATAATAATAATAATAATAATAATAATAATTATAATAATAAAGATAATGGATTTATATTAGTAGACTCTAAAACCCAAATAATTGAAGGCTACCTTTGGTGTTTATACAACTAAAGTCAAGCACTTAAACAACCATTTAATATTTTATATTGCGCTTGGATTTTCAGACTAGACAAAGAAAGTGATTTCCACTGAATTGATTGCTAAATACGTATGTAAGCAGCTTATATTAGGCAACCAAGACTGAAAAATCATTCCAAATTTTAAAAAATTACTTACAATCTTTTTAAAAATACCAATTACTTTTGATTGGCCAAGTTCAATTAATGATGAATGAAATGCAAATACTGCAAAACGATGAATCAAATGCAAAATGCATTTTCCCATTACATTGGACATCTTCTTTTTTAGCTTTTTTTCCAGTCTGTCAGCATCTGAGTGCCACACAGATCCTTCAGTGGAAGGGGATTTGCAGTGGGAAACTTCAACTATCTTTGACACTTCAGGCAAAAAGTAACTATATTGTGCCTATAGCCATCAACCTGGATAAAGATATCTCACTTTCTTACCCTGCATAGTTTGGATTCAGGGAGTTCTTTGGCTGTCTTTTAAGACTACAGGATTTCAACAGTTTCCCTCCCACCATCTTGCTTCTGCAGCTGAAGGTTCCCATGGATGCAAACTTGGCTGAACTGCAAGGTCAGCTGGACAGAGATTTCACTACTCACCTTCTTTCCCCTCTCTGAATTTCTTTTTCAGGTTTCTTGTGGAAAGCGACTGATAGCCACAGAGTGCACTTTGCAATTTAACAGTCAGGCAAAAGCTGATAGGGCTATGAATACAGGCCACAGACAAGAAAAAAAGTTTCCAGCTTATGCACTTTGGGTATGAACACCTGAAATGCCAATGTATATTGAACTAGTGTACACACCTCACAGAAACATGTTTGCTAATATTGTCAAGTATTCTAAGCCTAAATGAGGATCCATTGTGTTTTTCATTAAAGCGTGCAAAGTTTATTGAAAAAACTAAAATTGAAAAGGGGACCTGCACCAGCTGAACTGGATTGTTATGTGACCTGGAGGCTGCCAATGAAGGTTTCAAGGGACATCCACAAAGCTGAGGGCTCAGAACTATGACAGCCTTTAGTGGCCTCAGTTGATCCTACAGAGCAAAGGCCAACTTGTGCTCTACTGTGACAATCAGGAAGAGGCATGAAATCATAGGATCATAGAATGGCTTGGGTTAGAAGGGATCCCAAAGATAATTCAGGTCCAACCCCCTGCCGCAGGCAGGGGACACCTTCCACTAGGCCAGGCTGCTCCAAGCACCTTCCAACTTGGCCTTGGACACTTCCAGGGATGGCACAGCCACAGCTGCTCTGGGCAACCTGTGTCAGGGCCTCACCACCCTCACAGGGAAGAATTTCTTCCAGTAACCCATCTAACCCTGCCCTCTGACAGTTTGAAGCCATTCCCCTTGTCCTGTCACTCCAGGCCCTTATAAATAGTCTCTCTCCATCTCTCTTGTAGGCTTCCTCCAGACACTGGAAGGCCACAATTATGAGGTATGTATAAATAAGTATACACATATATAATTGTATAAAATACAATGTTAAACCTTAACGTTTCAAACAGGGTTTTACAAAAAGAATATACAACAGTAAATCCTTTGGGAAAGTTACTCACTTTCTTTCTTCCAGCAGAGCAATTTCTTTCTTGACCTCATGGTACTCTTCTGCTATTTTGCAGTGCTGTTTATACACCTGCATAGATTCCTTAGAGTCATGACAAGGAGGCAGAGGCTTTAAGAAAAAAAAGAAGAAAAGAATCCCACTTTTTTTTTGAATGAAGTATTAGTTAAAACCCCATATATTTTGGAAGATACAATATTTATTTAAATTCCTGTGAGAACACCTAAAGAATTTTTTCCCCTTAACTGTGGTACATGGCCAACGATTCCTAGTGATGGCCTTCCATGGAAGGAAAAAACCCAAAACAGTTCTCTGCCTAAGAATATCTGTAAAACTTCAAACATTTTGAGAATTTTCAGAACTCTCCTTGTCAGCTTTTCAAAATATCCCTGAAGATTTTTCAAAGAGGGATTTGTCCCTTGCCTCCCTCTTTTTCAGCTAGAGCGATACGTAAATGCTAAAGCTGATGCATTGGTCAGGCCTATCACATACATCTTTTCACCGCCAGGAACTGACAGCATGGCAGCAAGACCAACTTTTTTTCAATGCACACCAAATGTAATAAATATGGCAAATAAAACCAAGCTGTCCTAGAACTCCTCGTGTGAATTTCATCTTTTGGTTGAATGTTAGTGCTTTTTTCTCCTTAAAAAAAAATGCATCTTAATTCAGGCCTTAGGCTTGCCTGTCACATTTTGGTTATAACACTCTCAGGAAGTATTTTTAAGTTATTAGCCATGAATCTGTTGACTGTAAATGAACTCCAAATAGCATGCTAGATCCACCTGTTTGAAATAAAAGAAACACTTAAAATAGTTCCTTTACTGCCCAGTTAAATAACATCCAATTGCGTTTCACAATATTAGTAATTATTTTGCATTTCTTGCTGTCCTACCTTGACTCTTCTGTGCAGTATAGTATTCCCTTAATGACATCATTAGGAAAAGAAAAGCACAAGTAGTCAGACTTTTCATATTTATGATCTTGTAATCCTTTGTTTTATCTAAACTGGAAATTTAAATTTTAATAAACATTTTCAGAGACAAAGATTAAACACTTTTTTGTTCAGGAGACAGGATAAACTGGCTTCAGACACAACCCAAAGCACAGATGTAAGTAATGTATGGAGCTTGCAAGTACTTGTAGATGGTATGTGATTCCTCCCTGAAATTTTAACACAGACACTAAATTTCCATGTTCTAAATGTAAAACTGCTGCAACAGAATTGTTTCACAGCACATTGTTTCATTCTCCCTGATCCTGGAGATTTTGGGAACCCAGGGAAAGGGCAGCCCATTACTTGATGAATCTAATCCCTAGAAAAGGGCTTTTAATTGCATTTCAGTGTGGATGAGCAATGGCACCATTCACATAGCCACCCAAATAACAAGAATAAATTTAGCAAGACTGAATATAGAAGTCTCAGTGCTCTAATCCAAGAATGCAGGGATGAGCCAAAGCAGCATCTCTGCTATCTACCAGAGATCAGCCACCAACAAGTGTGTCACAATAAAACAATTTTGAACACTACCAAGGGGAAAGTCCCCAAACAGTGATACTTCAAAAGAAAAACACAACCAAATAAAGCAAAAACCACCTTGGATTTGCTTCCAATTTAGTTTCCACTAATCTGGCTGGTTTAAATCAGTTTAAAAATTAAAACAGTGTTCAGTTTCTATATTCCAGCTTCCCACTCAAAAGATATATATAGAGACCTAAAAATTTTTTAGTCATGCTGAAACTTAGTATCTAAGTCTCACTTAGAACCAGTTGCTGTCTTTTAAACCCCTTCCTATTATTGTTTCCTCTTCAATGACATTTTTTTTACACTTATATTTTAGTATTTAAATTAAACTTAAAACAAATGATACAATTACTTTACTAATTTCTGTTCATAAAATTATTTTCAATTTGTCGATGGTAGTAAGCACTATATCAAGAACCTTTTAAAGTATTAGTGTATTTTTCTTTAAAACGTAAATGTGATTACATTTTCAAATTACTAGATAGAACATAATTGGATCATATCATAGAGTGGTTTGGGTTTCAAGAACATCTACTTCTAGCCCCTTTGGCATGGGCAGGGACACCTTCCACTAGACCAGGTTTTGCTCCAAGCCCCATCCAACCTGGCCTTGGACACTTCCAGGGATGGGGCAGCCAGAACTGGAGAATTTGGTTTGCTCCTCTGTAATTTGGAAACTTCTAAGAAAGGTTCCAGAGATAGTATCTACAGCATCCATGAGTAATTTCTGGACAGAAGGATATGAAACAGGCTTATTTAGCAGACACCTTCTGCTCCAATAACACAGGAAAAGGAGAGATACAAATCTCTATTCCATCTGGAACGACTTTTTAAAATGTTGGTGGCCAAGCAATGGGAAGCACTACAGGTACTACCCAATGGCATTCCACGAAGTCTGTATAATACCTTTATGTTAAGAGATTGCTAGTTTACTAAGGTGACTAACTTCAGAAGGCTTTAATAAAGTTCAATGTGCAGTATGGGTTTTTTTCACTCAGAAGCAAACAGCCATACTTTAACTTCCTCTTAGGACAGCCTGAGCTTGTAACTTCATGAGCACCTTGCCTGTCCGTAAATTAATATAAATAAAAGCATGCCTGCTAGACAAGCAAAAAACATCTCTGCCAAAGTAAGCTACATTTAATGGCAAGAGTTGCTACTTTTAATCCTGTTAATTTCAAGCTCCAGTGTCATCTGCCCTTATTTTCCTGTCTTGGCAAAATATGCACATGTAGCATCACTGATTTTGTTCACAAAGCTAGTACAAAAGCTACAGCTATAAGTTATACTGGTGGTCTATCCCATTATGCTTGATTTTCAACAAGGTCCCATTTTTCCTTGTATTTTGTTGAGTACCTCACTGTAACATTGACAAATGTTCTACAGAATTCATCAGGTAGACACTAAGAGATCCTTTTATAGACCATCCTATAACTGCACATATATATGTAGATCTTTACAAGACATATGCACTGTTTATTTAGACTTCTCTTCAGAATCCAGATATGAAATATGTTGGAAGATTACATGCAAAAGAAGGTCATGAAGAAACAGAAAATCACAGAATGGTTTGGGTTGGAAGGGACCTGCTTTCCTTGTAGGAGAGGTGCTACATTCCTCTAATTATCTGCTTTTTAAGGCAGGTTGAAGGAGGTCTTCTAAATAAAATCTTTGCTGGGGTGACACAGAATGAAAGTTTTCAGGTTTGTTTTTATTTTTTTGCTTCACTCACATGACAAGTTCTTTTGCCTTGACATATGAATATCAGCATTCTGTATCCACAAACGCTGTATAGTTGACAGTGCCACTCAATTGTTCAAAAACTTCGAAACAGATGATTTTTTAATTCAATATTGTTTATCTGCATTTACCTGTTTGCTTAACTGTGAAAAAATAATTAAAACTTTCACCTGACAAAGTTGAATTTTCAAGAAAAAATTGTATCAAGCAGTTTTTCCAGCTCACATGAACTTGTCTAGAAGTCTTCAGCACTGGTCTAATTAAAGAGTTGTGGCTTGCTTTTTGTAATTTTGGTAACTGGTAACTGTCAGCTAAACTCTTCTGAAAAACTGGAAAATCCAATGCCAATATTTTGAATGTGGCCTGTGTTCATTATATGGCCTTGTGCACTCTTCTATGACGGAAAAAACCACATTGTGCCAAGCAAAAATAGCACATTGCAGCCACTTTTTGTTGTGCAACTGAACTCTTCCACCAGTTTCAGATACTTATTTTAGGATACATCTAGTCTAGTCTAGTTTTACTATGAAAGTAAACATCTCTCTTTCCTCCAAACAATTCAGGTCAACTGGATGAGAGCAATTGTGAGTTTTGCTCTCCCTCCTGGGAGATTTTCCATTCTTTTCTGACCTTAGTCTGATGCTCTGACTTGGTGAACATGCATACATGTTAACAGACATGCGTAACATGGTCTTACATAATCTAAGACCACAGTTATTACAGCAGCATTACAAGAGACTTATCAAGTTCATAGGCAATAAAATCTAATTATAGAGCAGCACAGTGCTCTAGGAATTTTCATGGAAATCAACAAATAGTAAAAAAAAAATACAGCATCCTCTTTAAAAACCCAGTAAGCTTCTAAACTTTCTAAAATAAATTGATGTGTCTAACAAGAATCCTGGCATTCAGCAGAAACAATTAAAGTTCAGAATAAATAAGGTTTCTGCTAAATGTTTATATCACACACAGCACACAGTCCCTTTCATAATATTTTCATGACTTCTTTTATATGGGCATTCTCCACTAAAGCAAGAAAAACTATCCTTTGACTTAAAAAACTGATTGGAGCCTTTTCTATGTTGCAGCAACTTTATAGTCATCTAACTACACAGATTTGTAATACAAAATATGACATAAATGTCTCTCAAGCTCACAATTTCATGAGAAGAGATCACAGAACCATTGAATTGTTCTGTGTCAGAAAGGACTTCAAAGATCACCTTGTACAAACCCCCTGCCAGGGACACCTTCCACTAGACCAGGTTGCTCAGAGCCCTGTCCAACCTTGTTTAGAAAGCTAAAGAATTATAGAACACCCTGTGTATCCATATATCACCTGTGTTCTTCCCCCTTCATGATCAAGCTCTCAGCTGGAATAAAGACTTTGATGGAGAACAGAGAAATGAACTGAGCAAGTCACAGGAAGTGTTGGAATGGGACAGGCAATGCACAGGGCATGGCAATGAAGGTACTTAACACCAGATACCCTCCTCTCCATTCAGTGACCTGAACAACAAGGCCTTGGATGCTGATGTATGTTACTAAATACAGCAGATAACCCGTAGTAAAGTGTCTGTCAGAGGGGCCACTATGCAGCTCATCAAGGAAGTGCCTTCCAAGGACCCAGCCAGCTTTTATACAAAGCAAAGGTTAAAGTTTCTCAGTGACAGAGTGACAAGTGGAAACAGCCTACCCTTGCTGCTCTGCCCACCACATGGCTCACACATGGTAGGGGGGAAAAGACACCAAAGCCCAAGTAAGCAGGTATTGCTCATCAGTGGGAAGAGAATAATTTCCAATATTGCAAGCAAAAGAAATTGAAAGCAAGAAGTTTATTAACGAGTTTTGTTTCACTGATAACTTAGCAGGAAATTATTTTAGTTGTGTGTGTGGGTTTTCTTTTAATAATAAAGCTGCAAATATAGCTTAAACTGATCTGTTCTCATATGTAGGGCTTTTGTGTCTGGCTGACCACACATCAATTTTGATTTAGACTAGTTGAGTTACTTTCTTACAAGTTGCTTCTTCGTGTGTGTAGAAAAATGCAACATTTAAAAAAGTAATTTGAAAATAAAACATGTTAGTCTGAAGCTAGCGAGTACATCAGAACACACAGACTGATCATTTTTATTCTTCAGAAAGAAGCTGCAACTAGAACTGTCCGTTAATAAGAGTCCTTATAGAGAATTAGCTTTTTTGCTTTGTCTCCTAGAAAGACCTTCTTTCCAGGCAATCTCACCTCTACCTCTGTAGAGCTGGGTGCTTGGACAGCAGGGTTTGTTACCCTGCCAAGGGGAGGCTGCACTGAACTTTGCCCTGACATCTGATACTGCTGCCCAGGGAATAGGTATGGAAAGATTGTGGGAGGAAAAGTGGGACCACTAGGTAATTCTGTTCAAATAGCCAAGTCGTCTGCCAGGGCCTAACATAGGAGGAGGAGGGCTTGAAGCCTAAAACAGAGGTGCAAATTGCTTGGTACTCAGGCTGTGGTCTGCTGCCTGCATGCATAGAATTCTAAGGCTCTGATTTTCCAAGTGACTCGGTGAACTCACATAGCTTTCAAGCTGCTTTCAAAGTCCAGCCTAAAGATCAGCTAATTTAGGCTTTTTGTTTGTCTGTTTTTAAAACAGGTTTCAAAATTTTCCTTTGTATGCTTGAAACCTGTGAAGTTATTACTTTTTTTTAAGGTGCCTATTACTGCATTTATAGTGTGCTTCTTTAAATAAAATTCAAATGTTTTTGACTGTATTTATGGCACAGTGATGAAAATCTCGTGGCTCTAAGATATGATATTTTTATTATGAACATATGTACCAGAATTCTTACAAACTCAAGCATTTCAGGCTGCTATTGCCACAGTTGATTAAAAGGTTAATTTACATGACCCTTCATGTGTGTGCTCTGTATTAACGCACTTTGGGACAGAGAAAAGCATGGATGGAATGACAAGGGACAACACCATTCACTACTTCTGCAGGTCCTGGTGAAGCCCCTGTTTACTTGTTTCTGTAATAAAGGATCTACCTCTTTCAAAGCTGGCATGAATTGCAAGCACATGCCATACAGTTCTGACAAACCTGCAGCAGTTTGGATTGTAGCAATTGAAGAAAACACAATTAATAAGAAACGTAACAAGGTAAATGCTAACTTTGTAACAGTTACTGCTTTTTTGAAATTTTAAAGCAGATTAAAAACACTGTAATTGCATTTAATAGTTATCACATGAAGCTGTGATCCAGACTGAAAAAAGCAAGGAAATTCAAGTTTTTATTGCTAAATTTCAATGCAATGTTACCTCTGCATCAGCTCAGAACCCTGAGTTCACTTCATTGCCCTTGGATGAACATAAAGGCATTGAAATATTAATATGCACATAAGCTTGAAAAGCTGAAGGATGAAGTGGTACCACAAATTTTATACTTTTAAGTGGTTGAGTCAGACAGGTAGTTCTCATAAGTTATTCTTTGAGCTACCCTGATATTACCAAGACAGTTTATGAAGGATAACAAAAAGAACATTACATGAATCAAAGCCTTTGATTGTTTCTTTAAATTTGTTATCACACTGAGATCATGGGAGTAAAGGAAGGTTTTCTTGAAACAAATGTCAAGTATTTAACAGACCAACTGGGTACACTTAGTGGGATTGTGCTAGCGTGTACTTAAAAACTTTTACTGAAGGGCTATTATTTATCCAGCACACTTGAATGCTTCCAGAGGAGAATTTTTAGCCTATTATGAAATTCCATATTTAGAGTATATTATAGGTTCCAGAAATAAGGGTCATAAAAGTCCTAATAAAAAAATCATTGCTTGTCCTGTAGAGTACTTATATATAATGCTAGTCATTTTGTTTTTATGTATCAACAGCAGCAATAATAATCACTTTGCTCTTTTAGAGCAATCCTCACCCACTGATCTTAATGTTCTTTAACAAAAAAGGTAAAAATTATTAACTTAATTTCAGAGATGAACAGAAGGATGAAGCAACTCCAGGATTAGGCAACATGTCACTGAAAGAATTGGAAACAAAAGACAAGTTCTTTACTTCCAATTCAGTGCTTCAGCCATGAAACATGATTGCTTTTCTCAAATTGAATTCTTCTAAGGAAAAAAAAATACCAGTCGTGTTTGCTGCACTGGAAAATTAGCAGAATGAAAAGGTTAGCATACTACCCTGTTCCTTTTGTCCCAAATCTTAAGCCCTTATTAATTCCTACTTATGCCTAAAGAACCTGCCCCTATCCTCAGGATGAGAGGGATAGAGCAAGAAGAGTCTCTGTCATCCTCCATTCCTTTCTCAGTCATCCTTTTGATGAGAGCAGCCAGACAGAAGCATCAACCCTTGAAGTCAGCAGCCCTCCCGTGTTGTATCACAAGTTGATGGGTACAGGAAAGATGACATTATTGGACAACGAATGGTCTACTCATGCCTTTCTCAATTTGCAGTCAGGAAATAACTGCCTTCACAGTGGAATATCAGAGGCTGTCTAAATGCTCCTGGGAAAACAGATTACCTGAAATAGTCTACAAAAGCCAGTAAACACTCCAGAACCACCACAGAGGAAAGGGGAATAATCCCTGGATGCAGAACTGGCTTTGTGCCTGGTGAACCATGGAGTTGCCATCAACTGCTCACTGTCCAGTATACTGGGGGCCCATCATGCTATGCTGACAGATCAGACTGGTCACCAAAGGATTCTCTTGGAATGTTTCTGAGAAAACTGATAATATCAGACACAGCACAGCCTGCAGGCAATAGAATTTATAATACCCATTTCATTCCTTCTTCCATCAAATGAACAAAAACTCTTCACTGCAGTACAGCAGCACTGCAGGAATTGGATAGAAAATCTTAAAAGCAGGCAACATTGTTAAAATAGTTATTTCCCTGCAGTTGCACTAAAATTTTTCTGTGGACCTTGAAAAGACAATGTGTTCTTCTATGGATATACGTGGTCTTATTAAATGTTATTAGGCTAGAAAAGGACCACGAGAAACTTCCACCATAGTCTAACAACCAGAGGCTTCCTATAACAACAAATACAGTGAATGTGAAGTAGAACTGTCATAAGAGAAGAAAAGTTTACCTGCAGCTGCTGATCTAGTTCTGGAAATGCCAAAGAGAAGTTTTCAGGGGAAGCATCATCTAAAAGGTAAACACGATGTTAAAAATCATTGTCTATCAAAAAGGGTATTTCAAGTAATCTGTTTAATGAAGTTCTATATTGCAAATATGGCCAGTAGAATCGGGATCTTGAAAACACCTCCACATCTTATCTTTTACACTTGAGATGCCTCAGTAGAATTCTTGAAAATACTAGTGGGTTGGTAATAAGAAAAGTTTATGTTCTGGAAATACAGAAAGTCTATCTTGCATTGCAGTGATTAAGAAACCAAGCAATTAGTCCAGTAGAACGTGTGATAATTTAATAAAACAAATAAATCTTTCTTCCTGAGCTCTCTGCATTACATTACTAAGTAAAGGACTGTCTTAAAGAACTTTAACCTGTCAATTACAATCCTTATGGGCTAGAGTTAGTTCAATCATGACAACAAACCAAGCAGTGTTCTTATTTATTTGTTTGTTTGGGTTTTTTGTTTATTTTTAGTACAAGCTTCCAGCAAAGGTGGGACAGATTGTGCCAGTTATGTCAGGGCTGTGATGTGGACACCTGCCCACTAGTAGCTGGACTGAGATCAGAAATATGAATCACACTTGTTAGCGCCAGTGCAATATTTCGTTCTCAGTGACTTTCATGTTCTCAGTTTTGCATTGGATTGTGATGACTGTTTATTCATCTTACTACAGGTTATGGGAGGTGAGGAGAGTGTTACTATTAGCTTACAGTCAGTTATTTATAATGTGTCAAAATTAAATAAGGATGGCTCTTACAGGAGAAAATCGCTAACACAGTTCAGATCCTGCAACCTGCTGTGTACTTGTAGACTTGAACACAGCAGCAAAACCCCAACAAGATCAAGAGGAGCTCATATCAAAGCAGGATTCTAAAAGAGTACAGACTAGGATCTAAATTATTTGTCAAATATTTAACATCTCTTTCTCCTGGCCTCTGTAGTTATACAGCAAAGGAGTTTGAGGGGAGAAGTAAAATAAGTCACCTTATCCTATGAAAAATAAACATACTGGCTAACATGTGGTCAGAGCCTTACTCAATAACATAGCTAGAGCTGGGCAGACTCTGGGAAGAGATGCTCAGAGAAGAAAAAAAAATACAGTGATACAAAAGCAAAAGCTCTTGAACTTCCAAAGCAAAGTGAAGTTCCTGCATTTTTGTGGAGTAGTTGTCTTGCTAGCATTATCAATAAGTCACACCCATGTCATGTGAGTGTCCCCCTTCTTTTTTCACACCATTGTCAAAGCATGTCCATTCTGAAAAATACTTATATTGCTTTAATTATATGGAATTGTATCATGCTAATATGCAAGTGTTTACCTTTAATTTGCTATTGCTTTCTTGTACAATGTATAAATAGACTAATATTCTAAAAGAAGAAAGATGAATCAGATGGCAAGGGTAAAAGGAAGGACAGAATAAGACTCAGTCTGACTAGGGCTACAGCTGCTCTACAAGTATTTGGCTGAATAGCTGTTAAATATTCTGACAGAGATATTGGACCAGAGTCATGGATGGCAGTTAAACTGCTATTTGTTTTGGCAATTCCAGCAGTACCATCTTTGGTACAGTAGCTTTATGGAGGGATCTTGAACACCTTTAAAATTCAGGAAAACATAGCAAAGGAACACTCAAAATTATTAAAAAAGTTTGAAGAAACATCAGACAGTAATTACTTTTTCAGAGCATCAGCTGTTAATAAGAAAATAAAATTAATGCAGTGTCAGAAAATAAATTGGATTATACTCCAGAAAGAACCAGTTAAAAATTTTGGAAGTACCTTATAAAGGATGGAATAGAGAGAGAAATTACTGTAGAGGAAATCCTTTCAATAAACAGATGTTCCCTGCTTATTTTTCGAACTCAAGTGACTGAGTCAATGGTACTAAGAATAGAATGTACTGGTATCCTAACCATGATGACATACCATAGTACATTTTATAATGGGCCTGCCCTAGCATCTATTGAACAGCTGCTAGGGGTTTTTTTTAGTTATACTCATTTAAGACTTGTTTAAATCATCATCTGATGTGCAGAATATCATGAGAAATGCTATGAACTTCAGTGTTTTGAAATTATCCTGAGTTCCTAATTCTCTTAGGCTCTTTTGAAAATTTCAGCTGAAGTATTTAGTTTACAAAAATTAACATAAATCCTCATAGCTGACTGTAATCTTGTTTTCCACAGAAGGAAAAACAAAAGGCTTTTCCCACAGCTTTCAGTAAAATAAATTATTGCCCCAGATCAGTCTTTATTTCACTGTTGTCAAAGTAATAACCACAACAATAACAATAAAAATCACTTGGTAATAATGAAAACTTAAATTTCACACAATGGGAAAGCAAATGAAAGCAGTCATTCATCTCCTAAAATTTTTTTGAGGATGTTTTCAGGAAGTCAAGAGGAAAGATAGAAACGCTTGCATTTTTTTCCAAAGAATTGCTATAGTCCTTGCAAGGTGGAATCACATTGACTTTTAGCCTTAAAAATCTATTGACTCCGAAAATCAGATACAAGAAATGTCTGAAATGTCAATGAAATTATTCTGAAGATCAAAACATTCTCAAAACTATCTCCTGATCTGTGTTTGTTATTTTCTACTTTACCTCTCCTTAACTAGAAAACAAAACTCTGAAATAACCTCCTTTTCCTTTTTTCTCAATTACTTAACAATTTTTAATGAATATATATATTATCATAAGGAATCACTGATATAATCGAAGACACCTTTTATAATAGAGTTAGTGGCTTTTCTGTACCACAAAGCCCTGGAAATATCTGAGCTGATTCTTCACCAGCTACAAACAGCATCTCATCCCTATAGTCACTATAAAGAAACTCATAAAAAAAAAGATTTCTAATTCAATGTTGAATACTTATTTTGTTTAAAATAAAAATTTATTTAAAAATCAGAGACAGCAACTCACTGCAACTGAAAATGAGTCAAGATTTTGGTAAAAAGGAAACAAGAAAGGAGGAAAAATGTACATGCGCATATTATGGCCATCCCAGCAAATTCACCAGCACCATCCTGTGATGTGAAAGAATCAGATCAGGGATTTCGTTACAACCACCTAAGTTAATGTATCTGTAACATGATTTCTAAATGAGCAGCATTCTCTGATTTCCCATAGATCCCAAATCTGGTTTTGAAGTTCTGTATTTAAAAATGCCCTGAAGACCTGTACCGTGATTAAAACCCGTGTGTTTTTAACCAAAGACTCAGGTCACACGAAATAGTGTGATTTTCATGTTTGTTTCATCGGGTTCACATGCTCACTTGGCTTGCTGCTGAAAACTGCCATTTGTAACAGAGAGCTATTAACACTGATTGTCTTTGTACAAAAGGCTCACTACCAGCCCTGAGGCAGCTGATATATGCTGATGTTGCACATTTGAGAATGAAGTTTGATTTCTGGAAAGCTTCACTCATTTAATCATGTTCTGACCTCCTGGAGATTCCAGTATCCCAGACCTCCATCATGTAGTCAAATGAGAGAAATCCTTCGCATGTTGCTGTCTGACTGACACAAGGTCTGGCACAATGAAGTGTAATACCCAAATCTTTTCCTATATGGCTATTCCATTTAACTGAACTGTGAGCTAAAAGCAGTAAATCCTTTAAGAAAAACATCTGATTCACTTGCGGTATAATTTTGAAAATTAGTTTCTCTATGATCTTCACTAAGATAGACAGAAATAGAATATAAAAATTTAAATGTGTTGAAAGCACATTAAGGTTGCTAAATCAAGCACTTGAAACTTAGGAAATGCCAATCACAGCTCTGCTTCCTTGAGTAACTGAGTTATGATCCAGTATTTAATTATACAGTCAGGTCCTATTTTTTTTCTCCTACATGTGTGGGCCAATGTATTCAGATCTCTTCCTTCTAAATTAAAGAATTAAATTAGTAACATAAGTAGGTTGCTATCCTGTAAGTGGATCAGCCCTTGCACAGGAAAAGTGCTCAAAGTGAACTGCAAGCACACAACTTGCACCAATGACAGTGGCAAACTGCATGTCAGGGCCCAATCTTGGCCCTGGGAGGGCTGTGAGATCCAGCAGCTCTGGGCTTGGATACTGACAGACAAGCTTAGACTCATCAGATTCATCCTGGAAGGCTGTGTGGCTAAGTGACTGCGACTTGGCACAGCTTTGTGGAGCTCCAGGGCTTCTATTCACAGCCCTGCCTGACATGACCTTACACAACCTCGCAGTTACCTCACTCATAAAATAGTGGGGATCAGTCACTGCCCCACCCAGGAATAGGATGTGAAGGCTTGCTCAATAATAAGAGTTGTGGACCTCCCAAAAATAGAAACAGTCCATAACGGAAGAGGTAAGAGAAAAATCCTTCTACTTGATGTACCTTCACTCAAGCCTAAGCAACCTCAGATGAAAGTCCCTTTGAGGGTATCTCACCTGATTTCCCATCTAATTCCCCAAGGACTGAGCCCTGTAGGTTGGGTGTAGATTTAGGAAATTAGCTCTGTAAATTTTAGCCATGTATTTTAGCAATCCTCACTAGTTGTTAATCACTGTGCTGGAAAGCCTCTGTTACCATTAAAACCAATATGAGGGTGGGGTAGGAATTTAAAGGTTGCTTTTGAAGAAGCAACCACTGCAAAACAGTCTTGTATGATCAACTAGAAAAGCAAAAAATTCCTTGTGGCCACTAGGACAATTAGAATAAAGAGGAGTAAAATAAGTAATTTTGCTATGCTTGCAAAAATATGACACTGTTCCACTGTCTGTCTGTCAGGTTCATTACAAGATGTATGTTATGCCTTTGCTGTCAGTGATTTTTCTGGAAAATGCTGTCAGAGGTAGACTAGTTTCAAATTAAAGAACTCACTAACAATTTCAGACCCAGTCATTTATCACCACATACCATGAACAGAACTTTTCAGCTAGATTCAAGCTTTTATTCTAGAAGGCAGGGTGAAGAGATAGGAACCTATAAACCTTCCCTTTGAACTATTACACAAAACAAACCCAGCTGTCTAAATTCCATGAAGTTTATATATTTGTAAGTAAGACTGAAAAAAATTAGGACACATTGAATTTCACTGGTTAAATGAAATTGATGCTGACAAACCTCAATGAATTTTCAACTTTGGAACACTTATTTGAATCTTGGAACACCACAAGATGCATTAGTAAGGTAGGTTGAAATAGTATGTTTCCAAGTCATTACTTTAAAGCAGTACCTTAAGTCAAACTGTTGCAATACCGTCCGCAGACACACCCTGGGAAATGTGTGTTAGTGAACTTGAGTGAAAGAGCCAAACATAGACGTTTATATATACAGGAATAAGAGATACACAATAAAACTGTCTTCTTATATAGCACCTGCTGATGGGCTGCTCCTGAGACTTTTAAGGAACTGGTTACCCTACTTTCACATTAAAAATACCTCACAAAGCTGGCCAGAATTTCAGTCATCAGGTGTTGACTGACAAATAATGTAACTCACATTATTTCTTGTACACTCAGGATAAGCCAGCTCTGGTCTTGTAGGTCAATTAACACAAAGTAATTTCTCCTCATGAGCTGAGAGTAGTTTTTCCTTTCACTGCTCCTCACACCCACTGCTTGGTTACAATCCTAGCCAGTGAGATAATCGCCACCCAGAAGAAACATTCCATTTCCTCTTTTTATATCCAGTTATGCTGTCAGTTCCCCCTAGTAAGCAGTTGCCACAGCCCCCGGAAGGAGAATGCAGTCTTTCTTGGTGAAATGTGTCACTGTGCCTTTCAAGTGAGGTAGAATTTAAGGGAAACCTTAAATCAGAGAGATTTCCTCATCACTTAGCCCTTGTAAAGAACTTCTTGTATTCTACTGGTTCATAAGCTTCAGCTGATGCTTTACTATCACACATCGGGTAACTCCTGTTTGAACTGAAAACAAATACCCTCATCAAGGAGGAAAAAAAGGTGAAAAAAATATAAAAGAGTAAAGGGAAAAAAAAAGCACCAGCTACGGAATACCTAAATGTCTATCTGATGAATGTTTTTGTAGCTCACCTTAAAAAAAAAAGTGTTAAATACTTGTTTGTACTCTCTTGATTCAACTATGGTTTGCTGGAAATTTTCACACCTATTAAAAGCTTATTTCCTTTGCCTTCTTGAAATATATCTAACATTAAAATGCTTGAAATTCTTATGACATAGTAAAATAATGTTAGTTTAGACCTCCTGGTAGCCCCCAAAGGGATGTGATGCAGAGGGGAAAATGGCACTCACTCTACTGGTTGCTATTTCTTTAAATCAGTACTCATGAAGATTCTGGATTGCATACTGCAGGAACATTTGTATATATACAATAAAGGATTCAAAATTTTAACAATTTTAACATTTGGAACAATTTAACAATATGCAGAAGAAAAGACTGCATTTCTCTAATTGAGTTTATTTTTGTAAACGTTAAGAGAGAGGCTGGGATTATTAGCAGGATAAAAAAGTAAAAAATAAAATATGATGCAATGTTAAGGAAGTTAGGCTTCCTGCCTTTCATGTCCCCTTTTACCAAGCTATTCACAACCTTGTCATTTCCTACTGCCGTCTCTTGTCACAAGCCACTCTGCCCTCTTTGATTTTCCCATGGTCTCAGCTTTCAGTGTCTCACATTAGCATTCTTTTTTCATAATTTATAAGAGCATTCCCCTTTCTTTTACATCTCTCTTCAAGACCTATTTGTGCCATAATTCCTGCAAGAAGTTTACCATGTGACTATCTTGAGAGATATGAACGATTCCTTACTGCTTTTTGTAATAAAAATTTAATTAACAGGCTATTTTAATTTATGAAAAAGGGCACATAGATTATTACACGTTTCTTTATATTCCTTGCCCCAATCTTTCTTTGTCACTTATCTTTATGAATTGTAAGGTAGGTTCAATAATATATGCAGATGTTTGGGTTTTACTTCCCTTGCTTAGAGGATGACATTGCATTTCAGTATTGTAGCTGAAAATTAATAGTACATAATGATTAGCTGGGAAAGATAATACATATTCTAAAATATTTTTAAAATAGAAAATTGCATTCAAGCTCAGATTCTGTTCACACAAACCTCAGGCAGCAACCTCACACATTATCCTACAATGCATAGAGTCCCATGAAGCACTCAACAGCAGTAGGTTTCAGTTGTCCTTATACCTCATGACATAAACACACCTCAGACCTGACTCCAGGCACTCACCTTTAGCAAAAGCAACAGCCAACTTTTTTTGGATGCTTTTCAGCTTCCCCTTTGATTTATGTCATTCTGACTTTCACTGTTTGGCAACAGCTCTCTGATCCTTAATAATATTGATGGTGCAAACCAAGAATATTTATCTACTCCAAAGGGTCCATGTGTGCACACGGTACGTTTGGGGAAATTAATACTCCCTCAGCACTAGCTGATAGGATAAACATCAATGAAATTTCTGCTACTGTCTCAGAGAACATGCCATGTGAGGCACCTGTTTCCTGAAACCTTTCACCAAGCTGGGCATGTGTGGCACTTTCCAACCTTCCCCCTAGAAAAAGTCTCTTCCTGCTCTAGGCTCATCCAAATTTGCCCTTTTACTCTTCTTGTTTTACAATTCCACAAAATCAGACATACTGCACGTGTAGGTAAATTTGACAGCCAATTACAGTCCTCACTGCATTCCACAAACTACTGAAAGAAAGTTAAGATCGAAACTGTCAACCTAGTGGATTTAGTCTAATGAAATTGTTAATGGAAACATTAAAAGTTATCACACAGGAAAACTGACCACATGCTACCACTCAGGAAAAAAATTCCATCCATTACACTGGACTATGTTCAATATTGTAAACACTGGTAAGTTAATGTAAAATTTAAAAGCAGTTGTGGTTTAAATTTAAAAGCATTGTGTTTTACTCCATAAATTAAACTGTACCTGGGGAATCATTAAGGCTGAAGGCAATTCGTACTGGCTTATCAGCAGGTACCCTGGCGGTGGTGATCATGTGGGCACTTGAGTCAGTGCTTTTACTTGTTTGTTCCAGCTGCAATAATACAAAAAATATATTTATTATAGAACATGTGACATCATTCAACAAATGAGTTTTATGCTTTTCATGCACTCACAGCTGCCTTTCCCATTCTAGCTAAGCAATGTTTAGAATCAAAGTCAAGGGAGAGCCATTTCACTTTTCCATTTAAAAAGAATTTAAGTGAAATTCAGTGCAGAGACTGCTTTTATTTTTGCTATTTATAGATTAGAAAGAACGATGGCAAAGGAAGCTGCCTCTCTTCTCACCTGCTTGCTCCCCGCCATTGCCCCTTCAGCAAGCCTTGACTTGTGGCAATGCTGCGTGGTTCTGAAGGTGAAGAAGGAAGAAGGGGTGGGGAGTTGAGAGTAACATGACCCCAAGCCTGCCCTGTGATTGGAACCGGGCACACCACTCCACATGGTGTCTATGAGGAGGCACTCATCCTCCTACCTTCCACCCATGCTCCCCCAGTCCAACTGTGCCTGCAAGTCACACACTTCATGACCAAAGATTCATGAGGTCTCCAAACCTTGGTGGTGGTTCTTCAGTGGAAGCCTGTGCAGGTGTAGAGGTCTGTCTGCATGGGTTTGGCTCCTGGGTTGGGACCTTACTCAGTCCTCCGTCTTTCTTCTGAGACCATCAATTCCAAAAAGTGATTTTACTGTGATGAAACCCTGTCCATTAAGAAAACTGCTAGTTAATTTCAAATATGGCACAAAAAAACTGTTGAGCAACAAAAAAATTAGCTCCTTTTTGATCTCTAATAGTGTGATTAAAACATCTCTGTGCCCTGAAAAGTTGTATTCTGAGCTCTACTATGCATATTTAACCTTTTGAATGAATGGTTTTGGTTAAACTCTATTGAATAGCCAAAAGCAAACAATCCCCTTGATCATCTAGTACAAAGTTGTTAAAATTCAGAGATATTAATCTTCTGATTAGCACCACATGTAGAGAACGGGAAGTTAGTGGGACTTTGTGCATGCAAGAGATCTGCCCATAAGAAATTATTTTAGGACTTCGGACTGCTATCCAGCACGCACTGTATTCATACCAAATATGTGGACAATTATGCTTTTAAATTACCATAAAAACTTCTTAGGGAATTAGAAACCAAATTCATCAGGAAAATACAGTGAATTTACTAATTCATCGTCAGCAGACAACAGAGCATTTAGCTAGTGAAAACAAAAGCCAGTTTCCTAAGTCAATAGTCTTGCAGTTTTACAGTAAAGTAGATGTTACATTGCACGAAAATTCTACTAAGTCATTCTAATTCATACTGAATTATTTGGCAGTCTCAAAAAGTCAATAGAACAGAACACTATTTCAGGAGTATAATCTTCCTTGGTGGTGCACAAGTGAATCAAACACTTCTCTGGCATCATTGCCATGCAATCAGTGGAAGAGGATCAAATTTGCATTGGGTCCATTAATTTCAGCATTTCTGTTTATTTGTTTTTTCTCTCTTGATATTTAGCTAGCAGAGTGATATGGTTACTTGTTATTTGAAGTGCATAATCTTTTCTTATAATAACAACAAATAATCTAAAATCCTTACTTCGAATAAATTTTATATGAAGCTGAAAGTGTCTCTTTCTGCTAGTATACAAAGGATATCAGGGATTGCTCTTAAATACCCATTACTAGTATTCAAGACTCACAAAAATGGAACTGTTATCTATGGAGCAGAGGCAAAGAAAAGCCAAATAAATTGCAGCCATGTATGTTTTTAGATTCAGGAAAAGACCCTTGGAGTAAACAGAAATATTTTATTTTGAAGTGCATTGCATCAGACTAAATAGTTCTAACCTTCTGAGCATTGTTGATGTCTTCCCCACCCTCACTTTATAAGAAACATCTGAGACATCTCATTGTTTTTAAAAAACAACAGAATTACCAATGCAAAATTCTTTGACATATTTCCCTTTCTTATTCTCAGTACAGGTTAAAGAAAAAACTACCTCAGAATGAAGAGATTTTAAGTGATAAGCAAATCCTTAAAACAAGGCTGTTCATTGTTCTGTGCTGTTGGTACACTTTCCCTGATATTGACTATCTCAAGTGTCTTCCACATAAGAGTATACTTCATATTTCACATCACAGCTGAAGAAATTAAAAGGATGCATTCTGCTAGAGTTTTTAAAGTTGCCGTAACAATATTGCTACAAGACTTATTTTATTCCAGTCACATACTCTGTGGTGTGCAATGTTTTTTAATTAACTCTTTTAATCATTTACTCTGTGAGGGCAAAAATCAATACCCTTTCAGTAAGGAATGGTGAATTCTATCGAAACACAAAAGAAAGTTTTCATTTTATGCTAATTCAGAAAAAGAAATCTCATCTTTTTATACAGCAATTACCCTGTTATAATCTTTTTTATACTGCATTTATCCCTTCACTCCTTTTTTTGTGAAATCCTCAAGCTCTTCATCACAAAAAGCAATCACAGAGAACAGAGAGGGACAGAAGAAGCCTGTGTGCAAACAAAGTGATATTAGGAAACATGCAGACCAACTGCCCCAATTCCCCACATGCTTTCTCCATGAATGAAGAACAGTATCTCTGTAGACAGAGATGAGAATGAGTGGGCAACCTGGAATTTAATGAGATTTAATGAGCAGTTCTCTTCTTCCCAACAATTGCCTATAGAGCTGACTGGCTGCTGTTCCTCTGTAAAAAACCTGCAGCAGAACTCAGATTAAAGGCTGTTACAGCTCTATGGATTTTTTTCACATCTGTTGCCTTACCTCACTTAGCGGAGTGTCTGCGCTTGTATAATCCAGGGCCAGCCACTGCCTTGGTTTGTCGTTGCCTTTATGGAGCAAAGCTTCAATAAAAGAAAAGGCTGCACCTGCTGCATAGCAACAAACTGACAAGGTCTGAGAAGCTGAGACAGCTGTCAGGGCAACATGCTGCTACCTGCACTTCCCATAGGCTTTGCTGTCCCAAAAGATAACCCTTTTCCACTTTTCTCCACAATTCTGCTTTTCCTTCCTCTCTTTGCCAGGGATGAGGGATTATGATGCTGTCATACTTCAGGGTGGAAAAAATCCTTCTGTCACAGGCATTATTAAGCAGCAAACTGTGGTGAGCCCAAGATTTTTAATTCATTAGTCCTGGCAAACCTGAAATACAAACAGACTTGCTTCATAGGACAGGAATGTTTTCAGCATGACCCAATCAGTGTCTGTGTCTATTCCAGCAAACTGGCAAAGATAGCATGACTCCAGTCAGCAAAAATGTCTGCAGCTCCAATCAGCTTGGGCTGACACTGCCGACTTGGACTGGCTATGAGCACACTCTCAAATGATAGCACTAACAATCAAAGCTAACAACAACTGATGGGTTTGGCCTCATAGGCTTCGGTCCGTGTTGGCTTCGGCTAAGCCAGGCTTGTTTAAGAGAAGCCACTAGCCCTTCTCTTCTGAGGAGATAATAGGCAAATCTCAGAATGTGTAGGCTGTAAAAGCAGATGTATTTATAGATCAGCTGGGGATGGTGGTGATAAATGAAGCTGACTCAATCAGAGATTTGGCTGAACTCAGAGGATTTCCTAGTGTGATTTCAGACAGCTTTTTTTTTTTCAAACCACTGGCAAGCAATTTAATAGATAAATCTTGAAGTATTACAAGAGATTAATTTCTTCAGCTTCAATTTTTATTTTTGTTGCCAGAAAATAAAAGTTTAATCCCTGTCATTCACAGGTACTACCTACATGACTTCTTTGATTGAGTGCTACCACTGTCATTAGAACAAATGGAGAAAAATGGGGAACAATTACAGAATGATTTTACAGAATATCTTTGTTTTGTGCTTGAAAAGGGAGTCTCCTTCAAAATGTCTGCAAAGGTATATTTAATCTTTAAATTCCAAATGGAAAGAGCTTATCTTACCCAGATCTGTATAGACACATTCCTAGATTCATCTGGCTCAGACGAGAACTAGAGAGGTTGATGGATAAATAAACACATGAAGGTCTGAAGACAAATTTTCATCCTTCCTCACTCTCTCACCTTCTGGCCCTAGTCCAGGATTGATCTCACCTGGGCAAAACTCTGGAAGCTAGCAGTTGCCCTTGTGGCCTCAAAAGACCTTTTTTATACTTCAAAATTACTAAACTGCAAAAATATCCTATCCACACTACTTTTACCCCAGCAATGACCTGGGAAGGCATCATATAGCTATACCACTAGCTTTGTATCTCTTAAGGCTGTCTTTAACTGCAGTGGGATTTCAGAGCTCTGGCCCAAACAGCTAGTGGAAAGCTGGATGCACCTAAGACTACACTGACCATTTTCTCTTCTCTCGATGTGTTTCTGAAAAGACTGAGGGTTCCTCCCTAAATGTCTCCTTTGGATGGGGCAGAAGACAGATTTGCCTCTGATCACAACCATAACTGCAAATAACATTCTACAGCTCAATACTACCAGCATTTGGTATTGATCTCCAGCTCCACATCCAATTCCTGTGAAAGCATTTGTTGGAAGATAAAGTCCTCCAATGGAGTCACAAAAAATAATCTGCATCAGTTTTCATGGAGCCAGGGTTTTCCCCAAATCATAAGACACTGCTTTGTATGGACAGATGGTATTCAGAGGGTATTTGTGCCTTTGTTACGTGCCATTACAGTAAAGCCTAAGAAAGGCTCTCTACATAAAACCTTAAGACAGGTAAAATTTCCAGTAGCCATGACAGCAAGGGTCTTGGACAGAAGTGATGTCTGAATAGCACAGGGTGCTTTTTTCCAGATGGCGCTGACACTCCACATTTCCAGACTGACACTTCAGTTGCATTCAGTTTAAATAGCATGTGCATTTGCAAATTAAGTACATCATCATTTTATGTCTTGTAGCCACTGTACACATGTTTTTTTTAATTTCACTGTTTCTAGTTAAATCTGTGTTATTCCCAGACTCAAGGAATTGCAGAGTTTTTAGGCTTGGAAGGGACCTCTGGAGATCACCCTGTCCAACCCCTCTTGCCAAGGCAGGGTAACCTGGAGCAGGTGAACCAGGAACGCAACCAGGTGAGTTTGGAATGTCTCCAGAGAGGGAGACTTCACAAGCCCCCTGGGCTGCCTGTTCCAGTGCTCTGCTCCCCTCCATGGAAAGTTCTTCCTCATGTTGGGATGAAACTTCTTGTGTTTCAGTTTATGGCCATTACTCCCTGTTCTGTCACTGGGCACCACTGACAAGATCCTCTTGGCACCCTCCTTGGAAATATTTGTATGGATTATTGAGATCCCATCTCAGTCTTCTCTTCTCCAGACTAAAAAGGCCAAGCTCCCACAGTCTCTCCTCATAAAAGATGCCTCAGAACCCTCAGCATCTTTGTGGCCTCTGCTGGACCCTCTGCAGTAGTTCCTTGTCTTTCTCATCCTGAGGAGCCCAGAACTGGACACAGTTACATGCTTCTCTGAAGTGTGCTGCCTCTGAAAATTGTGAGTTGTGGGCTAAGATCCAAAACTGTGCAAACCAAAAGGCCCCCGATTTGCATTTAAGTATCAGCTCTGTGCTTTACACAATGATTAGTCACCCAAAACTACTACTTTTTGGGATGTGGCATATTTTTAAAATGTGAGACTAGTACAGCATTCTGCATACAGAAGATCAAATATGAAGCATCAGGATGAATGATTCGACTATAATTGCTTTATCATCTTTTTATTCTTGGGATGATTCAGCTAAAACTCTCAGCAACATGGACTCAAAAAGCATATTTGAAAAAGTTTTTTAAATTACTTTGTAAGAGTAAACTAGGGAAGATCTCAATTTTAAACAATGGGGAAATTGAAGTCTAGGATGCTTCACTTCATTGACTTGCTCAAATTAATAGTCCAAGGCATTTGGGTAGACATAAATCCCACATCTCTTACTTACTAAAGAGGTGATTAAAATAATTGCACCAAAACAAATTCCTCTCCAATTTCTCAACACAAAAAATACTTCTCCCTGACAGGCTGCACATACACCTTACAGTCACCTCTGTGAAAACTGCAGAATGCTGATAACTCCAGGGGTTTCTTTTTGTACAGGAGCACAGCCTGTCCTGTTCCTTTTTCAGAATACTCTTACTCATCAGGTGCCTGGTATCCAACCAAAATTCTTTCAGTCCTGCACCACATTATGAAACTGGTGATGTGCTAGAAGAGGATATCACATTTTGTTAGTCAAAAACACCTTAAAGGAATATAGAATAAATTAGGAACACTAGGACTTACTGATATTCAGTAGTGGAAATATGCAAATTTTCAAAAAGTTTTAGGATGAAGTATCAGTTATTCTACAGATGTTAAAAAAGTCAATATCTGCAATCTAATAAAACACCTGTTGCCTTCACTTTTTAGCCTTGCTACTTTCAATTCATCTCAGTGTCCTAGTGTAAGTAGTATTTTAGTAGCTTATGACCTCATTCATGCTAAAATGGTGTTTCGCAGATTGCCAGTCACTATTTAAAAATATACTTTAAATATTCTAGCATATGGGAGATGTTCCAAGAAGAAATTAAAAAAAAAAGTATTGCCTGAAATTGCACACAGAGCAAAATCACTCACAATCCAACATCCCATATCCTGACAACTGGAGCAACCAACAGAGTTGTCCTTTGTATTCTTAGGTATTACCTCCAGTCTCCTTGCCTAGGTAGTATTTTAACACAGGTAAAATAATATACTTTCCCCAAAGCTCTACTCTCATAATTGGCTGAACCCCATCAAATTAAATTAAATCATTAATACCAGCAGGAAAAATACATTGCATACTGACTTACAAAAGAGGACATAAGCAAATTTATAATTAATAGCAAATTGATATGCAATAGCTGAATTCACTTACATAGGATCACACAGGTCTAATAAAGGAGATCATTGCAGAGAAATTAAAGATTGGCTTAATCAAGTTCATGTGGATTTACAGGAGCTGACCCAGCAATTTTTATACCTGCCTTAAGAGAAATACAAATAACTACATTCTGAATTATTTGAAAACCTGACTGGTAAAAAACTCCATCACTTCCACAGCAAACTGCAGGCAGAAACTGTGAAAAGCTAATTCTGCTGAGAGAAAGAAAGCTGAAGCCTCTGAGACATGATGCTGCCAAAAACCCCTGTGTAACTTCGCATGGAAAACAAGACGAAAGCTGAAGTCAGAAATATTACTGGAAAAGCTTCGCTATTGTCAGAAATCAACAGGTGCAAATTTACACACTTTACTCACATCAGCATAGAGATGAAAATAACCTTTAGAAACTAATTATGGGAAGAAAGATGGTGGGTCATCTCAGCAGGGAATGCTGAAAGAGGATACAGTTAGACAGTGTGCAGCAATTCACTGGGAGGTCAACAGCGGAATGCTCAAAGCCAGCATTGGCTAGCACTGGCTAACTGGAAACACCAGCATTTAAACAAAAATGCACTGATTTTGTTTACCAATTGTGCAGCTAAATTACAATCAGCTTGGTCCTATATGAGAAAGATAGTTCTCTCACATCCATATAAAATGGAGCAATCACTCCACTGCACCTGGACATGCTGTTCCTGAAGTAATGCTTAGCTAGCCTTATTTAAGAGCTCACCTGAGAGGACACTACAAGACATTACAGCTTCATTTGTTGATAATGGCTGAGGTCATCATGCTGTCATGGGTACATGCACAAGACTTTCAAGGCAGCACACTCTTTCATGAAGCTTTGCTGCACTGAGGAAGAAATCAGCATGCAGAAGAATGTGGCAAAATCCCAAACAGCAGCTGATATTCTGGCAATACTCGAACCTTCACTACTGATTCAGCACTGAAACTGCCTTTGGTAATACTGCCAGCTGCAGACACAGAGGGGAAGTCTGGAAACAACAAAATCCAGGATATTTATTAGCAAAAAGAACTCATTAGCAAATGCAACTTATAACAGTCCAGGAAGTCCTCACACCTCCTCTAGATATTTAGCTGCACTGGCAGTCCAGAGAGCCAACTGTATCCTGGGCTACATCAAAAGAGGTGTGATCAGTAGACCAAGGGAGGTGATTCTCCCCACCTGCTCTGCTCTTGTGAAACTCCACCTGGAATGCTGTGTCCAGCTCTGGGGCCCCCAGCATGAGAAGGGCATGGAGCTGCTGGAGGGAGTCCAGAGGAAGTCAGAGAGGCTCTGAGGGCTGCAGCCCCTCTGCTCTGGAGACAGGCTGGGAGAGCTGGAGGTGTTCAGCCTGGAGAAGAGAAAGCCCTGGGGAGAGCTTAGAGCCCCTTCCAGTGCCTAAAGGGGCTCTAAAAGAGCTGGAAAGAGATTTTAGACAAGAGCGTGGAGTGACAGGACAAGGGAGAATGGCTTCCCCTGACAGAGAGATTTAGACTGATATTAGGAAGAAATTCTTCCCTGTGAGGGTGGTGAGGCCCTGGCACAGGTTGCCCAGAGAAGCTGTGGCTGCCTGCCATGGTCTGATATTGGCCAAACACCAAGCATCCAAGAAAGTTGCTCCCTCAGCCTCTTCTGTTATAGTTTGGCAGAGGAGACAGAAAAAATTAACGAAGGGCTCATGAATTGAGATAAGGACTGGGAGAAAAACATTCTAAGGGCAAAACAGGTTCAAATTTAAAGGTATAAGGTAAATTTATTAATAACAGAGTCAGAGGAGGATAATGAGAAGTTAAACAAGCCTTGTTTCCCCCCAGCCCCTCTCTCTTTCCCACTGACAGCACAGGGAGACAGGGCATGGGGGTTTTGGTCAGTTTGTCACTCAAGATCTTCTGTTTGCTCAGGGAGAGGAGTCTTTTCTCTGCTTTGCCGTGGGGTCCGTCCCATGGGCAAACAGTCTTGCCAAAACCGTTGTGGCGTGGGTCACTTGTCCACAGGGTGCAATCCTCTAAGGACAGGCTGCTCTAGTTTGCAGCAAGGGCTCTCTCTCTCTATTTCTGGAAGCAGGGGCCCTCTCTCTTTATTCAGGTTTCCCATGGGATCACAGCTTTCTCTGGCATCCACCTGCTCCAGTGTAAGAACTTTTCCCATGGGCTGTGAATAGATCTCTGCATCCCCAGTGGACTTCATGGATTACAGGAGGACAGCCTGCTTCACCATGGTCCTCACCATGACTTGCAGAGGAATCTCAGCTCTGACGCTCGAAGCTCCTCCTCCTCCTCTTTCTTTCCACTTGGTGCTGCCATGTTGTTTTCTCTCACATGTCCTCACTTCCTCCTGTTCTCTGACTGGAAGAAAAACTGCTGCTTGTAGATACCACTGCAAACAAGTTTCACCAATTCAAAGATTCCTACAGGATCCCACAGTGCCGAGAGGTTGATCTTGTTTAGGTTCCATGCTGTAGAGTTGCTCACCATGTTTTCACCGCTGGTGAGGTGGCCCCGCTACCGTCACATGGGCAGTGGTGGCTGCCGTGGCACTGGTGCTATTTAACACCTCTCCTCATATGGAGCGCTGGGAAGGAGAAGCCGCTGTCACCCCTGCCCTTCTGCTCGTGGCATGGCTGGCAAGGGGTGGCCAGGCTGGCAAGGCTCGCTGCGGGCCCTGCCAAGATGGCAGGGGCTGGGGCGGGCCACTGCTGCGTGCTNGGCACATTGCTGCGTGCTGCTGGGATGGACCTGATAGCGGTGCCTCGCGCCCCTGGAGAAGAAACTGCCCTTGCGTTGTTTTGATTTTCTTTTCAAATATGTCATCACAGAGGTGTTACCAACCTCTCCAACTGGGCCAGTAGCATGTCCATCTTCAGAGCCACCAGAGATTGGCTCTGTCGGACATGGTGGAAGCTTCTAGCAGCTTCTCACAGAAGACACTTCTGTGGCCCTCCTCTGCAACCAAAAACCAGGCCATTCCAAATCAACACACTGCCCCACCCCTGGAAGTGTTCAAGGACAGGCTAGATGGGGCTTGGAGCAACCTGGCCTAGTAGAAGGTGTTCCTGCCCATGGCAGGCATGTTGGAACCAGATGAGCTTTAACGTCCCTTCCAAACCAAACCATTCTACGACTCTATGATCTTCTCTCCCTGAAAGGTATAATATTAGAAGCAGAAAGAGCAGTAAGGCAGATGTGTCAGACATGTAACTATCATACAATGACAGGATGTGTGTGTGTGAATTTATCTTGTTCCATAGAATGAACTACATTAAACAAGAAATGATATGGTTACAGTCAAAATCTGTCAGACTTTTGACCTGCCTCCTCATTTACAGTCAGTGTGGAGCCCTTGTACCTCTCTGATAGGGTCTGCAATGATGGATGCTCACACTGCTTTCCCCTATGAAACCAACTTCAGTCAAAATTGTTTATTCCGATGAAAGGCATTCTATTTTTTATAAACCTAAAGGCACACTAGGAGGACTTTTCCATGAGAAAGAACCACATAGAGTATGACATAAGAGCAAGAATGGGCATGCACTATGGGGTGGAATTAAGACCACCAAAGATCCCCGAAGCCCTTCAACCCATTTCCAGAAAGGCCTGAAAGAACAGACTGCACACGATAACTNCCTTCCTGCCTGCCTTCCTTCCTACCTGCCTGCCTTCCTTCCTGCCTGCCTTCCTTCCTGCCTTCCTTCCTGCCTTCCTTCCCTCCTTCCTGGCTGCCTTCCCGCCTTCCTGCCTGCCTGCCTGCCTTCCTGTCTTCCTTCCTGCCTGCCTCCCTTTCAAAATCTCCCTCATTAATTCCCCTCTTTCTTTTCACCTTACCCTTTTAGCCAAACCCCACTTCTGTGTGCTTATATACTAGGTCAGGGACTAACACAAATTTCTGCGCCAAGCATGTAATTCACTAATAAGACTTTCTGACTGTTTGCAGACCCTCANTTGACCTGCCTCCTCATTTACAGTCAGTGTGGAGCCCTTGTACCTCTCTGATAGGGTCTGCAATGATGGATGCTCACACTGCTTTCCCCTATGAAACCAACTTCAGTCAAAATTGTTTATTCCGATGAAAGGCATTCTATTTTTTATAAACCTAAAGGCACACTAGGAGGACTTTTCCATGAGAAAGAACCACATAGAGTATGACATAAGAGCAAGAATGGGCATGCACTATGGGGTGGAATTAAGACCACCAAAGATCCCCGAAGCCCTTCAACCCATTTCCAGAAAGGCCTGAAAGAATAGACTGCACACGATAACTAACTTACATAGAAAGCGAGAAACCTGTCTTCAGAGTGGAGAAACGTGTTCACAGAAAGATACCCCCTACAGCCTGGTTGGTGCCCCAGAACCCTGGACATCTCACGGGCCAGATCAACACATCTGGATCACCACTGAAACCAGGATTGGCACCCCCTCTCTTGGATAAATACCAGCATNGACTTTTGTCATTCCTTTTGACCAATGGCCATTTATGAATCTCAGGTACTTTCTTCCCCTTAAGGGTCGGTCATCACACCCACACAATACTGTCTAAGTGCAATACTGACATGAAATACTCAACATCATCTAATTAATTAGTCAAAATGACATATTCCTTCTCAAAATGACATTATATTGATATTTCTCACAAAAAGAAACTAATTGGCTCTGCCATTAGTTTTCCACCAAAACCCAAGCAAACAGACCCCAAAATTAACAAAATGCCCACCTTTTTTGTTTGACTTCAAGTACCCCACAGGAAAGAATTCTGATGGTTTTATCACTTAAACAGAAACATAATTGCTACAGGGTTTTTGACAGACTGGCATTGATACTCTCAGATATATGAGTTATCTTTGAAAACCAGTAATTCCAGACAACAGAGAATAAGCTCTAACTTTTTACTCCCTTCCTTACACCTAATCCATAGTATGACTAGAAGCAGCTGTTTACAGAAACCTGCTCTTCAATGCTGCCCCTCAGAGGGCACATTCTAGAAATTCACAGTATCACAGAATGGCCTGGAAAGGACCTTAAAGATCCTCTGGTTCCAAACCAGGCCATGGGCAGGACACCTTCCACTAGGCCAGGGTGTTCCAAGCCCTGTCCAACCTGGCCTTGGACACTTCCAGGGATGGGGCAGTCACAGCTTCTCTGGGCAACCTGTGCTAGGGCCTCATCACCTTCACAGGGAAGAATTTCTTCCTAATACCCAATCTAAACCTCCTCTCTGTCCATGGGAAGCTTTTCCCTCTTGTCCTGTCACTCCAGGCCCTTGTAAATAGTCTCTCTCGATCTTTCCTGTCGGCTCACTTCAGATATTGGAAGGCTGCAATTAGGTAAGCCTGGAATCTTCTGTTTTTTCAAGCTAAATGCTCCCAAATCTCTCAGCCTTTCCTCACAGCAGAGGTGCTCCATCCCTCTGATAATCTTTGTAGCTTCCCCTGGACTCGCTCCAACACGTCCACGTCCCTCTTGTGCATTTGAAACCTACTGATTATGTTGCTACTGACTGTTCACCAATATGGCATATTAATGTAAAATTCCTTAATCGCTTTAAGAAATTGCTTTTGCTACAGCAATTTTTGTCCAAAAAAGAACCTTGATGCCCTGTTCCACATTCATGCTAGCCCCTAGAGACAACCTTGTTTTCATTTTATGATTTTCTTCATATTATCATCCATAATAATCCAAAAACAAAATGAAATCTCCAAACTAAATCTGTAATAATTTTTATAAGCTCCATTGGGAGTACCACCTAATTGTTTTAGCACTATGAAATAGACACAGGCTGCTGTATAGACACATCCTGCTTGATGCATCTAAGCCCTGATTAAAAAAAAAATGAGTGCACATACATTTGTTGGGGAAAAATGTATGTTTCAGGTTACAATTTAGATGATCAAATTGTCTGTTACTTGAGAATTTGAAGTATTCAAACACAATGCAAAATCAGAAAATTACTATTGAGCTAGCTGAAAGAGAAATAACTTCCATCCCATTCACCTAGTTTACAGCCATAAATAGAATCAAAGAGGTTTAAAATTAACTAAGCCAGCTATTAATAAAGCTCACAATTCTTGAAAAGCTATAGAGCGTTGTTTGCGTAGTTTGTATTACCACAGCTTGGCAGTTGATGATATTTGAATTTTAAAGCATTACTTTCAAAAGTTACAAAAACCATGGCAAACAGACTTGACAGACTGGTCTAGAATTTTAAAAATGAAAAAAAAAAGTAAAAGAAAACAGTTTCAAATATTTTTCCTTCTATTTTTTTTTACAAGCCATAATTTGCCATTAATGATTACAAAAAAGCAAAAATTAATAAACATTGTCTAATTTCTTGCTGATGAACCCTCTTTAAGTTCTGTGTACCCACATATTAGGTTTTGCTATTCCTCTTCACACTACCATTCACGAATTTCACCATAATCTCACTTAAGCCTCCTTAAACCAAGAAATAAACACAAAAAGTTAAAGCAGCAGGTTTCTATGAGGCTGTTAGATGTGCAAAGGACTCATTGTTTTATTCTAGATTTCAGGGAGAAACATTGAAAGCATGTGTCTGGAATCCTCTAACACAGGCAAGTAGAGATACATGCCCAACTGAAAATAATCTATTCTTTAGAGCTACTGAGAAGTCTGCAGGACATTTTCAACCGTTTGGGACCATACATCATACAATAGTGTCATACAACTGGTAATCCCATTTGTACTAAGATTTCCTTTATTTTCACCCTACTGATGGTCTGGAATAGTTTATTATATAAAACTCCTAAATTTGACAATAGATTAACTGAATAAGCCACACTGTTATTAGTAACTTAACCTACATCATCAGTGGGTAAAATCATAAAAAAATTTTAACAGTAAAAATACTGTACATGGCACTCTTTCACTGTTTCAGCTTGGAGTGGGATTCTAGTATGTAATATCAATTATTATTTCTCAAATTCATAATCCTTTGTAAGTATCATAAGAACAGAGCATATTCTTTTGTAGTTTTTTGTACATGCCGGCAGTAATAGAAATTCAACACTGAAGACAAATTGCTGGTTACACCATATTTTAGAGGACTGGAATCATGGAGGCACAACTTCAGGGAAAAGACAACTTTCTAATATCCAGCCTAAACCTTCCCTGACACAGCTTCATGTTGTTCCCTCAGGTCTTCTCACCAATCAACAGAGTCAAGAGATTGGTGCTGCCCCTCCACTTCCCCTTGATTTGAGGAAGTTGTAGACTGTGATGAAGTCTCCCCTTAGTCTTCTCTTTGATGCCCATATTTTAGTCAATAGAACTCAGAACTGGGGCCATGAAGATGCATAATAAACATGTAGACATTCACTTTACTGTACTATACTAAAAAAAAAAAGACGGTCAAATACATCACAGATAAAATCTATTTTTGATAAGCAGTGAACACCCAGCCTGCAGAGTTACTAAGATAAGCAATACTGATGATGAAAAAGCATTGGACAATTATCCTTCCAAAAGAAAAACAGCAGAGATTTCTTCACAGCTTGATTATTGTTTCAGGAATCTGAACCCCAATACAGGGTTTGAAGTGTAATATGCCTAATACTACTGAGTTATGGATGTGGTGTTCATGGAATCATTAATGTTGGAAAAGACCTCCAAGATCATTGAGTCCAACATTTGACTGAACACCACCATGTCACCTTCACCTTGGAACTTTAATGTGTGGTGACATCCTTTAGCTAATATCAGTGAGCTTGGGGCCAAACAGCAGGGTGTTACTTTTTTTCTTTTTTAGTGTTATTGTACATATTACAACTCTGGTACAGTCACAATGACCTGTTTTGAAGGTTTATTAGAAAATGTTCTCTGCTCATTCCTTATACTGTATTGCACTGCTTAAATGATACCTTGGTTACCTGTCTGTAATGATTTTATTTATTTATATATTTGCATATATGTGTCACTTTATTTTTAAAAATAAATAGTACAGTCTTCAACATAACAGGCTTTTTAGGCAGTGGATATCTACTGTTCAAACAGAAGATATCACACTTTGGGGATTTAGTGTGCAAGACTGAGAACAAGTCCCATGCGATTGTCTCAACTTTTGGTATGAATCCATTCCATGACTTTTGGCCCGTACTGCAAATAAGGGCCCATGATTCTCTTATTTGTGCAACGTGGTATAGTATCTCCTGCTTTGCATAAATGCACAGCATTTATTCATTAACATTTCTTTAAACATCTCAAGAACCATGTAGGAAACTCTATGCATTTTCCATAATGTGAGCTATGGTTCTTAACCATGGTTACAGCTGGGCAGGCTTTGCAGTGCAGAAATGAGAGCTGCAGGAGTGTCTTTAGAGTTCTTTTGATTCAGGACCAGGCACAGATTCAGGCCAATTTCTGAGCTGCTGGCAGATACATGGGGCTGTCAGAGTAGCCAGGAAATAATGGCCACACTGAAGTTCCCCAAGTCATCCTGGTGGGTCCATGCTGGTAGCAAGAAGGATAGTACCCCTGCACAAGACTACCCTGGGCCAGAAGACTCCCACTGACCTGCGTTCTGGAGAATGAATGAATGAATTTCTCAACATTTATATTCAGATGACACATGATGAACAACCCTAAAATTAATCCTCCAGTAATAATGGGGACAACATGAGAAACAAAATTTGTAATTACTTGGGGCAGGTCTTTAAAATTATTTAGGCAGAGAAACAAAGTATTAAAAATTGGAAAAACCTCTGTCTCTGTCCTGAAGATCTAGTACTGGTTTAGACCATCCTTAGAAAATTCCAAACTGGGCATCAAAGTCATGACATGACAGTGAAGAAAGGAGACCACAGATACCAGTGGCTCAGGCACTAGACAACATAAGTTGTGCTCTTGATCTCAGAATCCTGCCTTTATAGTTACATTTTTTTTTCTGCTTAGTGTTTTCAGAGCTGAAAGAAATGCACATCAGGTGTGGTACCAGCTTGTTTCCAGGAGTCTGCAGACAGATGTTATTTATTCTACTCTTCATTACTTTGGGTATTATTTCTGAAGAAGTCTTCATTTATTCAATGCCAAGTTCACCCCTCTTTTCCACTATTTCCTATCTTTTCCAATTACAGCCTAAAACTCCTATTTCCCTCACTCCTCAGTTTGGTGTTCTCCAAGTTTCCACCACCATATAGGTACTGGTAAGTCCTTCCCACCCAACAAGAACAGCTGAACTTTCAGTAGGAGCTGGCATGTATTTTCAGATATTTCCAGGCTCCTGTGCACTCCACTGGATAAGAATTCCCATATGACCAAGCTGAAAACTGAACAGAGGTGTTTCCCTAGCCCTGATCTGATCCTGCATTTCATTTTCTCAAGCAAAACAGAACTCACCATCTAGAGGACATGTCATTTTTGCCCAATTATGGTTTTTTTCTTATGACAACAAAACAAGAAGGATCTCAACAATTTTGCTTTCTCTCGTGAAATAAAGGATCTTGGATTGTATTTTGTTGAGTACTGTACCAGTGTCACAACACGTCTTGATTGTACCTGCAATACAAACACAATATAAACAGCATTGATTCCTTTCTGAGACTATCATCCTTTCCAATTTGCCTGTTTTGAGGAACTTCTGAATTCTTGTCACTTGTGCAGGAGAGAATCACAGAATTGTTTAGGTTTCAAAGGACCTCTAGTACCATTGTGTCCAACTGTTCCCCCAGCAGTGCCAAACCCACCACTAAACCATGTCCCTCAGTGCCTCATCTAAAAGTGTTTTGAATGCTTCCATGCAAAGGCAATACTCCTCTAAAATCCCCAGAAATGCTTTCCTGTGACTCAAGCTAACTAGATTAGCTATAGCAGAGAGAGCATACACTGAGGTAAGAATACCAAATGGTAAGGAAATTTTGCTTTCCTGTTTTGCTTGCAATCCTCCGCACAAGCGAGAGAAGCCCGGGATGAGAGTAGTGTTTAACCCAGGACCTGCACAGCAATGACCCAAATAGTACTTAGCTGATTAGACACAGCCTAGTTGATTAGTCTGTTCCTTGCCATTATGGCACAAGTGACATAAGTACAGTCTGTGAGGAAGCTAAAGTAACTGCTGCTACTGCTTCTAAGAGAATTATTCTGAATGTTCAGCACTATGTGGTTCACAATTTCCTGTTTCAGGTTTAAGCATGATTCTCTGCAAACTCAGCATGGCCCTTAGCCTTCCCTCAAGATGCCACTCATGCTTTTTTCACCAGCCAGGTGTTGGTATTATTGGTGAAACATAATTGTTCTACTCACACTTCATCAGATGCTTTTCAAACCCTTCTCCTCCATTGCTCCGGTTCCCACAGCTGAATAAGCAAACAAAAATGAACATTCTGCCCTTTTGATGAACTTCCCAAGATGTTGTTAAAATTTTACCATCCCAGAATTTGACAAACAACTGTCTACAGATAAGCTGGGGATTTCCGTGTGCACAGTTATAGATTTTGGGTGGTGAAAGTGCAGCCAACGGCCAATAGCCAACCCTCTGACCTTTGCATGGTCCTTTAGCATGGCAATGTTTGTGCAGAAAATAAATGGTGTAGATGCATAGCTAAAAAAAGATCAAGGCCAAGTCAAAGTCGTGATTAGACAGTAAGTCCCAAAGAAATCCTGGTTGTAACACAAAGAGATGTTTTAGCGATAATTCAATACAGCTTAATACATATAAATATTGTCTATATTCATAGTTACAAGCATACACATATATTATGGTTTTAGTGGTATTCTGGCTTTAAAAAATGTAGGTAGCACAAGCTTTGATAAAAGCACTGTACCGAGAGGGCAGTTCAGAAATCATAGCATCATAGAGTATCCTGAGTTGGAAGGGACTCACAAGGATCACTGAAGACGAGTCAGGTATGTGCTGCAGATTGAGCAGTCAGGTATTGTCTACTACTGGGGGGTTTCTCTGTGGATTGCTGATTTACTCTGTCAGAAGTATTGTTGCTGGTGGTGTTTGTTTTCTAAACTCACTGCTGTTTCTAGTAAATTGTTCTTACCTCAACCTGTGATCTTTACCTTTTGTGCTGCCTGTTCTCCTCTCTAGCCCACTGCATGGTGGGGTAGGGTGGGAAGGAAGGACAGTGAGCAGTGCACGGTTTCAGTGGAAACAATAAATTGGGGAGTACCATTCCTAAATGACAACACCTCTCAGACACCTCTCCTCCAGGCTGGACAAGCCAAGTGACTCAGCCAGTCCTCGTAGGCCTTCTTCTCAAGACCCTTCACCATCTTTGTAGCTCTCCTTTGGATGTTCTCTAATAGCTTTATACCCTTCTGATATTGCGGTGCCCAGAACTGCCCCCAGCACTTGAGGTGAGGCCACCCCTGCGCAGAGCAGAGCAGAGTAGAGCAGAGCAGAGCAGAGCGGGACAATCCCCTCCCTGGCCTAGCTGGTGATGCGGGCCCTGATGCCCCCTAGGACACAGCTGGCCCTCCTGTGACTCATTTCCAACCTTCCGTAGACCAGGATCCCCAGATCCCCTTCCTTGGCGCTGCTCTCCAGCATCTCGTTCCCCAGTCTGTCCATACATGTGGGGCTGCCCCATCCCAGGTGCAGAATCTGGCACTTGTCTTTGTTAAACTCCTTACAAATACCTGGAGACAACAGAACACAGCCCTGTCACAGAGAGACTGTAGATTATAACGAGAAAAATTTGTACAAAGACTTGTAGAATTAGGGCAAAGTACAAAGAGCTCTTCAAGCTGTATCACTAGCAGACATCCATCAATTCATAGAATCTAAAGTTTTCTGTGCTGACTTACTCCTAAGTATCTCCTCTGTTCTCCATGGCTAACATTAGACTATAGAAGTTGCTAAAGTATCTTGACCCAAGAACAGGATGGATATTTCCTTCTTCCCTTGCTGCAGTGTGGTGCAAGGTACACTGGAAAAAAGAGGAGAGGGATAAATGGGTTATGCCCCTTGTGCCAACCCCCAGCAGTTCTTTTTGGAAATGCCCACAGTCCTTGGTCATGATAGACAAGGCTGAGTAAGTTCCCTCTTCTGCTTCAAGTGGCATCTACCTCCAAATACTTCTGGCAAAACTGCATACAGAATTTTTGAAGCTCAATTGTGGGGCAAATGACATCATTTTCCTCTATCATTACTTTTTTATACCACCAGGAGCAGTGTACAAAACTGTTACCCTGTTTTATAGGGTAAAACTGATTTAATTTTAAGAATTATAGGACAGTAAAACTAAACTGTGTATACTTTCAAGCCAAATCAACAGGAAGGGAGATTTAATCCCTGAAACAAATAGCAGTTAACAAGCAAGTTCTAAGTGATGTCCAGGTGTTAGAAAAGTGAATTACTTGTTGGTAGAATTGTCATGTTAAGGTTTAGGGCTTGACATGCTTTAATGATCTCAGATGTAGGAGAAGGATAACAAAGGAAAGAAGGATACCCACATAGTGGACAAAAAGAATGCAGAATTTATGGGCCACAAGGGTATCTGGCAGAAAAAAAATCTAATAAAGCCAACTCAGCAATTGTGCTGAAATCAGCTCGAACTAGGTGAAGGGTAATTCTGGCAGGGGGAGGTCATTACCACTAACTCATGGACCACCAACTCAAGAAATCCACTGACTCAAAAGACTAACCAGCATGAGAAGCAAGAATCATTAAAAAAACAGCAGATAGAATATTAATTAATAAGAGAACTATGTAACTTGCAGCCAATGAACACTAACTCCTGTTATAAATGCATATTATAGTGTTGGCTTTTCGCAAATAATGAATGCTATGTGTATGATGTTGGTTCTTGTAGAGGTGGCTTTTGTTATAGAAATAAAATCACTTTAATGCTTTAATTACTTCTAAATGCTTTTTTGTTTTAGCTTAGATATAGCGGCTAATGTAGCTGTGTGTTAAAATGTACCTAGCTTAAGATAATTAAACCACCTGCTTAGTGGATAAGCATGGGTGTAACAGGTTCCTGCCTCAGGACATCTCTGTGGGCAATAACCATCTGCTGGACACCGATGGACAAAGGAAGTTAAGGGGGTCTCCAAAGAAACTACGCATGCTCTAAGAAGGCGGACCCAAGGAGGAGCCATGCTAACGAGTACCTGGAAAATGTAAAATAATTTGGAGAAGAGTTTGAATATGCGTACCTGTCTATGATTATACAACAGGCTGATGCAATAACAAAAGTATATAAAGAGAGTCTCTCACCATGGCAGGTGTGCTCTTGGCTCCATGCCAAGGGTTCCCGGTGTCACCTGGACATTGTAACCTTTTACCTTATACCCTGTCCCTTATTGTCTTTTTATTAAACCTTTAAATTTTAACAGGAGACTGGACCTCGTTTTTAACACTCCTTTGTTTACTAAAATGTACTAATAGTAAAAAGTTTTCATAGTTGGCATGTGTTACTTGTGGAAGACCACTGAGCGCCCAGGCTTGTGCAACTCTGATATAAATTGTCAATGGCTCTCTTGAATATTCCATTATCATCATGTTGCACACCAGGTAACAAATCTGATTTTTGTGGACAGTAACAGGACAACGGGATATGGCTTCAAACTGAAAGCAAGTAGGTTTAGACCGGATATTAGGAAGAAATTCTCGCCTGTGAAGATGGTGAGGCCCTGGCAGGGTTATCCAGAGCAGCTGTGGCTGCTCCATGCCGGGGAAGTGTTCAAGGCCAGTCTGGACGGTGCTTGGAGCAATCAGGACTAGTGGCAGGTGTCCTGCCCATGGCAGGGGTTGAAACTGGATGAGCTCTAAGTACCCTTTCGACACAAATCACTCTGTGATCATTAGTTTTCCTATCTGTGCAGTGTGCTTCCATTTGGACAAGTACATACTAAGCAAAATGCCTGACTGGAGTCTGCTCCGTTTTATGACGAGCGTTTATCATCGGCGCCTATGAAAACTCTGAACTGTTCGTGGAACTTCCATCGCAAAGCGTACCGAGGAACGCCTCGCGGACGGGCTGCTGNCCCAAGGCCCCGGGCTTCGCCCAGATGCTCAAGGAGGGGGCGAAGGTGAGACCGCCTTTGGATGGACGCGCGGATAAATGGACAGATGGGTGCGGGAGGTGTCTGAGGGTGGCGGTGCGGGGAAAGCGCCGGAAGGCCTGCAGGGCCGAGCGGCACCACGTGTCCCGCAGGGCGGGGGCTGGAGGGGTTCGCACACTGCCCCTCTCCCGGCCCGGGGCCCCTCCGCGGCCTTTCCGCCGAGATCGGTGCTTGCCCGGCCCTGCAGGGCGGTGCCCGGCGCACGCGGCCTTCGAGAAATCTCCGCGGGGCCGGGATGCCGCTCCCCGCCCTCCCCCCGGGCCTGGCCCTGCCGCTTCATCCCGCCGCCCCGGGGATGCGCCGGGGCCCGACTCGTGCCCGAGCTGTTCCCGGAGCTCTCACAGGGGCTGGACAGCAGCATTCAGCCGGGCCCTGTAGTTGAAGTTGTCCAGAAATGTCCGGGTCGTTCTGTGCTCCGCTTGACTTTTTCTGTTAGCTCTGTCAGCCATGCAGAACAATGTAATATTTTCTGTATATTTCCTTGCCATAAATGCGGATTCGTTGTATTTAACGTTAACATAATAAAGATTTCGGTAGAATTGAAGGACTGTGCCTTAATAAACGAGAAGCTTTCTTTAAAGAGTGGACAGAAAGCAAGCAGGTGTGGGGCTTTTTCTTTTGTTATTCGTAGAATCAACAGAAGGGTTTGGATTGGAAGGGCCCTTAAAGGTCATTTAGCTCCAAACCCCGTCCAGCCTGGTCTTGGACACTTCCAGGGTTGTGCATTCACAGTTTTTCTGGGAAATCTGTTCCAGAGCCTCACCACCCTCACAGGGAAGAATTTCTTCCTAACATTTAATCTAAACCTCCTCTCTTCCAATGTGAAGCTGTTCCCCCTTTGTCCTGTCTCTCCAGGCCCTTTTCCAAGGTCCCTCTCTCCAAGAAAGAGGGAAAATACAAAAATTTCTGTTTGCTGCTACTTAATAGAAAGAAGAATGAAGGCAGCAGCTCTGAAAACCCTCTGTTTCTTTTTAGAATCCTTCTTGGAGCCAAATAATGGCATACATTTAGGGCAGGGACAGAACAGGGAAGCAGAGTGGCCTGAGTGTCAGAAAATTGAAGGCCAGAACAGCAGAAGTTATCTTCTGCAAAACAAGGAGGCAGCTGACAGTCTAAGATAATTGGTTTGTATTTAGAAAGTAAACATTATTACTACTTTTCTCCCTTCTCTTATGGGCTGCAGAATACATTTTATCCTTTCTTTCTTAAGGTCCTTTCTGGGCATCCCATTGTGTCTTAAGGTTTCCAAACTGAAGCCAGGCTGATCGCCTTCTCAAGCACAGATATTTTACTTAATCATTCTGCTTCTGAATTTTCAAACCACACATGTTTTGAACGTAGAACTGAGTTAAATGATTTTTGCAACATACAAAGGTGTGAGCAAAGAAGCACATACAGAAACCCTTGCCCCTCTCCAACTGGGTCTTGGTTGTTTTCTGTTTCTCTTTGTCACAAAACTTCATTTGGAAGACTGAGGGGATACAAACCATATTGCAAGTCGAGTCACTGTTCAGATTTTCTATTTAGAAGCTTTTTGTGCCTGCTGAGCTGCCTAGTTGAGAAGGTGTACCCAGCAGTTTTCACTGTCTTTGGGTAAGGTTTGGTGTCTGTTTTAAATTTAAGTGAAATACCAAATGTATATTCATAAAAAAACTTTGAGGGACTCAGTAGATTGATGCTGCTTTGATGAGAAATTAGTTCATCACATTTTTTTTGTTAGCCTAATTCTGATCAGTCATTTTTCTCTTTAGCATTATTCAGGACTAGAAGAAGCTGTCTATAGAAACATCCAGGCATGCAAAGAACTTGCTCAAACCACCCGTACAGCATATGGACCAAATGGTAAATAAATCCTAAAATTATTGCTGCATTTTTGAGACAAATGCTATATTTGGAGGCTAAACATACCTTGACAAAGAAGCAGCTGTTTGTTTCTGGGGAAAATACATTGGGCTTGCTCTAAAACTGCAAGTATGTTACTGTTTCTTTGTGACTGTAAAAATCAGGTTTTGAGTGCTCCTGAGTTACGCTCAGTGTTTGCTTTTGCCACGTTTTTGTAGCAGTTACTGTGTTCTCTTTGAAACACAGTATAAAATATATGAAAAAGCACAAAAATGAAGAGAAACATGATAACATGGTAGGTAGCCATAGTGAACATAATCTTGTTTAGTCAGATATATGGAAACAAAAGATACTCTCCTGTATAATTTAATTAAATAATGTGCTGATATTTCTGAACAGAAAACTGCTTACTCAGAAATTACTGATTTCTCCTTAATGTCACACACTTGAAGTGCTATTTCACAAAAACGTTGTAAAGTTCTTTAATTATAAACAGAACTAACCTTTTAATGTGCTAGATACACCTGAAAGTTAGGAAACAGTGTCTGTACAAAATATTGTTTGCATAATGAATGATTTTTAAAAATTGTTTTGTTTCCCCATTTAGGAATGAACAAAATGGTTATCAATCATCTGGAAAAGCTTTTTGTTACAAATGATGCTGCTACTATCCTGAGAGAGCTAGAGGTAGGTTTTCTTGCTGCAGATGATTTCAGCTGTGAACCAGTGTTTCTGCTCATGGGCTGCCATGGTTCTGACTGTCAGTAAGGAAATATCACTCTGCAAGATGATTTACTTATGTCACTTTGGAAGTCATTTATTGTTCTCACTGAATTTGAGGTACACAGTGAAGAATAGAATTCTTTTGTGAAGCAGCATTAATAGTTATAGGAAATGCTTAATAATTCCCTACTTTCCCCCAAAACCAGTAGGTTTAGAAGAGGATATGTCTAGAAATGAAGTGGTTTGGAAAAGTCTGCATGACAGAGCTGTTGAGTTAATCTCCCAGTGTTATTGGTTGCCATGTTCTCCTGTCTGCTTATAATCCATCAGTTGAATTTAAGAATCTGAGGCTGTAGCAGCAGGCTTCTGTAAATACTGTGAAGGCATGAAAAGGCTGTCCTCTCCTAATTCTTCCTACGACTTCATTTGTGACACAACATGAATAATGTTTTACTGAATTTTCTACTTAGTGATAGAAATAATGGAAGTATGAAGTGTTTTTAATGCATTGTGTTGGTGTTCAGTATGAGTGGAATAACTGTGGAAGTCTCAGTTCTGCATACTAGTGACCTAATCTGATAAGCTTTGCATGTTACTTTCTGGCATAAAATGTCAGGTACAAATATTCAGGAAGGTAGTGTTTTATCTTAGTATGTTACACATTAATTCAGTTTGAAGAACTAAACTCCAGACTGTTTTCCTGTTGCAGAGCTCAGTTGTGAAGCCACTGCATCCTGTGAAAGTAGCTCTGAACCAATGTCAGGGATGTCTAATGCATGTTGTAGGGGCAATGTTCAGTTCTCTGGTTTTTTTTTAATATATGTTTGTGCTTTTTCTTACTAGGGAAGTTAGCCAGTTAAGATTATCTGTGCTGCTTTCTATTCCAATTTTGTGCATTCTTAGTATCTCTAGGTGCAATTTGAAATAAGAGAGCTTAAAGAGATGCCTAGAAAAGCCTGAAGCTGCAATCTTAGGTGGAGTGTTAGTAATCAAGATGTGTGACTTCTTTTAAAGGTCCAGCATCCTGCTGCAAAAATGCTTGTGATGGCTTCACACATGCAAGAACAAGAAGTTGGAGATGGAACAAATTTTGTCCTTGTTTTTGCTGGAGTTCTTCTGGAGTTAGCAGAAGACCTTCTGAGGATGGGCTTATCTGTCTCAGAGGTAAGTTATATTCTCATTACAGTTCACACAGCTTGAATGCAGACTGCCACTGGTCAGGATTCGTGGGTCATAATACTGTCATAAATCTGGTTTCTTCTCATCATTTTTGTTTGAAGGGGAACCATGTGTTCTGTTGTTTGTGATTGCTTGCTTTCCTTGTAAACTTGCATCATGTTTTATGGCTAATGTCTATTTGAAAAGCAGATAAAAGCAGTATGAAGTGTTGTAGTGAATATTTACTGTTTGCTGCACAGGTGATTGAAGGATATGAAAAGGCTTGCAAGAAAGCCCTAGAAATTCTTCCGGACTTGGTGTGCTGTTCTGCAAAGAATCTTCAAGATGTTGAAGAAGTGGCATCTTTGTTGCACACGTCAGTGATGAGCAAACAATATGGCAATGAACAGTTCTTGGCAAAGCTTATTGCTCAGGCCTGTGGTAAGTGGGCAGGAATAGGTGTGGGCACGCAGCTAAAAAGCTGAGTAGGTTTGCTAGTGGTCGTTACATCTTCATGTAAGATAGAAAGTGTGGTTAGTTCAGCAGGTTGGATTGGTTGGAATGCTTTACCTCTGAAATGAGGGTAATCTTCCTCATGTTGAACTCTGCATTGGCGTTGTGGCTCAGAAAAGGTTTGCCTTTCCTACTGGACGTTTCTAGAAATAGCTTTTGAGTTTTTTTAGTGCAGAATCCCATCCTTCTCCCTCTTTTTATATCATTAGGAGGATGTATTGCAGTTCACATAAGCTGTTATTAGTCACAGCCACAGAACAATGGAAGTAAGACTGTAGTTCTGTTGAGTTGTTCTCCCTTTAAATTTCCAGGAAAAAACCTGCATTTTTAGTTCCAGTGATTTCTCTAAATACTCTGGGTCAGACTTATCTCTTGACCCTACCAGTATGAGTGCATATTTGAAATTAATTAACTGAGCAGCCTGAATAAATTTTTTTTCTGATTGTTGCTCTGTAAAAACAAAATTTCTTTATCTCTTTATGCCAGTTATTGGCAGGTTATAATTGGCTTGAATTTAGGCAGATATCGCAAACCACTGAAATTTAATAGTTGAGAAAAATTCCAGGCATTACTCATGATGTCATTGGTCTACTTTATTCATTAGGCAAGGTATATTAATTCTTTTTCTTTTTTTTTTTTTTGTCAGTTTCTATTCTTCCTGATTCTGGTCACTTCAACGTTGATAATATCAGAGTGTGCAAAATTGTGGTAAGTTTGAAGTAGCTGGCTTTTAACTGTAATTGTTAAGGTAAACAGTGTAATGAAGGTTAATCTTTGAACTTCCAAAGAGTCTTTTCTAATTTTGTTGTGGCATGTGTAGTAAATTTCGGAAATTAGTCTTCTCTTGTTTAGTGCCCAGTAGCAGCATTCAGAAAGAAAAATCATTAATATTGAGAGTAATCTAAAATGGGAACCTGTTAGACTGTGTTTGTTGTTGCTGAGTAAGCTAAAGTCTTGTCCTTAGGGTGTTACATCCAAATGATTGTAAGGTCTGCTTTTCAGGCAGAGTAGTGCAGCTTTCTGACAATAGTCAGTGATACGACGTTCCCCCATTCATAGAATCAAAGAACAGTTTGGTTTGGGTTGGAGTGTGTCTTAAAGATCACCCAGTTCCAGCCCTCTGCCATGGGCAGGGACACCTCCCACTAGACCATGTTGCTCCAAGCCCTGTCCAACCGGGCACTGAACGCTCCCCGGGATGGGGCAGCTGCAGTTTCTCTGGGCAGCCAGTGCCTCACCACCCTCACAGGGAAGAATTTCTTCCTCATATTTAATCTAAGCTTACTTTCTTTCAGTGGGAAACCATTCTCCTTTGTCCCATCACTACTTGCCCTTGTAAAAAGTCTCAGATTCCATTTATTTCCTTTCAGGGTGCTGGTATTTCTGCTTCCTCAGTACTGCATGGCATGGTTTTTAAAAAAGAAACTGAAGGAGATGTTACTTCTGTCAAAGATGCAAAAATAGCCGTGTATTCCTGCCCTTTTGATGGTATGATAACTGAAACTAAGGTATGTTAAAGCTCAAAATAAGTTACATCGCTATTTATGCTTATGTGCTCTTATTTTTAGACTTAGCTATAAATATTCTCAACACTTGGTGATTGAGATATTTCGGTGAATATTGATTTGATTAGTTCAAGAAAGCTCATAGACAAGTTCTGAACCTTGATTGCTTCACAGAGTTTTTGAGATAGGGGAAGTGGTGTTGGTTTTTTTGGGTTATTTGAGCCAAACTACCACTCAAATTTCTGAACCTCAGGGTTATCTAGAATTGCTTGGTGGTTTCCTTTTTTTCTTTCCCCCTCTTGTTTTACTGTGTTGCCTGGGGAGGGTCTCGAAATTACAAAATAGGATGGCTTGAGATTTATGGATAGCTTGGGAGACAAAATGGCTTGTCAGAAACTTGAAGGTATGTGGTTTAATGCTAAATTGTAACAGTGTATGTGTTTTACTAGGGCACCGTCCTAATAAAAAATGCTGAAGAACTGATGAATTTCAGTAAAGGAGAAGAAAATCTAATGGATATGCAAGTCAAAGCTATTGCTGATAGTGGTGCAAACGTAGTAGTAACAGGTGGCAAAGTGGCAGATATGGCTCTTCATTATGCCAACAAGTACAGGCTTATGTTAGTCAGGTAAGTACTAGGAGAGCACAAAAATATTTAGTCTACCGAAGTTATGAACTGTACTTGCCATCTTGTCTCTCTGCTCTTAAATGAATTACAAAATAATGCAGATTATTTGTTTTTCTAGTAAGTCAAAATCTGACCTACTGTTTGGTTGTTTCATATCTTAAGTTTCTTGATAGAATTTCACCTTTATTTGACAGCTAACTGGGGAGTAACTAAAAATATATATTGGTTATATCTACAGTATACTGTATACACTGTTATTTTGGTTTAAGTGTTTCTGTAGCACAGTTGAAATCCAGAATACCAAAATTTGTGGATCTAGTAAAGGGGGATATGGTCTCCAAGGCATGTGAGACTATTCCACAATGGTTTCCCCTCATCACAGTCCTCATGTGATGATTTAGCAATGGTGGCATGCCTCTGTGCATCACTAATGTATTTATACATGGCAATTCTAAACACTTTTCTGTCATTTTTCCGCTCTGTTTTTCTTTTTTCCTATAAATCATGTTAGTGCATCTTCAGAATATGTCCTGGATCACATAATGCCAGATATACTTAGCAGCAGCTCTCACCATCTCACACAAATAAGCGGTCCTTTGTTGAAAGATGTAAATTTATTGGTGCTGTCCAAAAAGTCTGCACTTCTGGAAATGGAGTGTGATACTGTAATCTTGTATAACGAATGATTATTATTACAGAGGCGTTGTAAAGATCTATTCAAATCTTTTGCAATAGAGGATGAAGTTTGATGATTTCCATATATTTGAAACTGTTACTTGTTTTTAAAACAGTCTTTGCACAGCATCCTTGAAAATTGATACTTATAGCTCAAAAAAATAATTGAGTGGATACTTGATGCAGTAAATTTTGATCTTGACATGGGTTTACAAAATGCTGCCAAGTTAGGAGAATACTCTTGTATATTTTAACACTGTTACGGAAACTTGTTTTTAAAGGTTGAACTCCAAGTGGGACCTGAGAAGACTGTGCAAAACTGTTGGTGCAACAGCCCTACCCAGACTGGTATGTACTTCCCAAATGAGGTGCAGGAGGCTGAGAACTGATGAGCAGGTTCAGTTCTTAACTCATGTTTTGCCTTCCAGACTCCCCCTACTCTTGAAGAAATGGGTCACTGCAATAGTGTGTATTTATCAGAGGTTGGGGACACACAGGTTGTGGTGTTTAAGCATGGTATGTATGTTCTGTAGAACTGCTGACACTGCTGTTCTAAAGTGTGTTTGTATGTGTTTTAGATATAAGATTAATTAATTAATTCAGTAATGCATGTCTCTGAACAGAAAAGGAGGATGGTGCCATTTCTACTATCCTCATTCGTGGATCTACAGACAATCTGATGGATGACATAGAGAGAGCAGTGGATGATGGTGTCAATACTTTCAAAGTACTCACAAGGGTGAGTAATGAGAACGTTTGAGTTACCAGAAGTGAGAAGTGGATCAGTTTGAGGCAGGGCTTGAGCCTGCTCTGTGCTCATTGTCTACAAAGGCTGTGGATATCAATCTGGAGTTGGAGAGATGGCTGTGTAGTACTGAGGTGTGCAGGGCTGTGTAGAGAAGATGGCTATTGTGAACACAGGGTACATAAAAGGTGGTGCTCAACATGGGCTGCACTTAGTTTTCCACTAATGAGTGAGTTCTTGAAGGTGGATTAGCTTTACCACTTTCTAAAGACAGTCAGCTCTTTCTTGACTTACTCCCTAAATGTTTTGTAATGTTCCTTGGAAACCAGGCACAAAAGAAAAGCTAGATGGCTTTGTCTCTTGGCATCAGGAGAAACTGATTGGTTGCAGACTCAATTTCTGGTTCATTGATGATAACCCATGCTTCCTCCGTATAATACAGATAGGTTTTTATGGATGGAAGAACTCAGTTTTAAGAGAATTTTTTTTGTGAGCAGCTTATGTGGTCTTTAATATTATTATTTCATTTTTCTTTTTTTACACAAAAGGAAATGTTCCTGAATTTACTTGGAAAACAGCATACAAAAATTGTTAAAACTGTTAAAATCTGAATCTTCTCTACATACCAAGACATTGACATTGATTTAGAGTACAGAAATGCTGTGCATTAAGATTTATGATGATTACGTTGTGGGTTAAAAGACCAGAGTTATCAAGTAAATTCTGTTTTGCCAAAGGATGTACAAAATGCTTAATTTAAAATGAGAGAAAACAAAATGAAAACTCCCAACACCTTGTGATACCTGTTGACATATTAAACTTAGTGTACAGTAGATTGGTTTTCTGTATGACATTTCCCACCAACATAGTAGAAAATACGAGAAAATCTAGGAATGCTGTTACAGTTAACCAGGATTTGAAATTTTTAAAAAGCCAAAAAATTCCAGACACAAAACCCACTGCGTTATTTTGCTTTTTACAAAAGAAGCTGTTTTTCTTCAAAGGCATTGGAATGAATGAGTAAATTCTGGTAGATTTCCCTTATAACGTGTGTTTATTCTGAAGTGGATTCTTAATAAGTCTGTGTGGAATAAAGTTCTGTTGCATTCTTGATAGAGTAGAAAAATCCTAAAAAAATAAGTAGTAATGGATGCTTTAAGCAAAACATTGTGTTTTGGTGTGGTGTTTTCACAGGATAAACGTCTTGTTCCTGGAGGTGGTGCAACAGAGATTGAATTAGCCAAGCAGATCACATCTTATGGAGAGGTACAGCAAACAGGCTTCTTGGCTTTTCATCTTCAGACATGTCTTAAAAAAAAATACAAATATTATTTCATGCCAACATATATATATGTGTGTGTATTAATAACAAGTGTGGGGGGAAATGGCTCCCTATCTTACAGTTTTTGTAATGCTGACATGGTTTTCAACTTCACTTTAGACTTGTCCTGGGCTTGACCAGTATGCCATCAAGAAGTTTGCTGAGGCATTTGAAGCCATTCCTCGTGCACTGGCAGAAAACTCTGGAGTAAAGGCTAATGAGGTCATCTCCAAACTTTATGCTGTGCATCAGGAAGGGAACAAAAATGTTGGATTTGATATTGAGGTAAATATTCTCTCATGTTACTTGTTGTCCTGCAGTGCAGGGTTATACTTAATAGTACTTCTATCAGTATGAAGTATTTATAGACTATTTTAAATTGTTGGAAGCCCTGTGTTGCACAGTCTAGAATAATAACTTTTTGGAATTGAAATCCTTAAATGTTCTTTTTATCAGCAAGCAGTTCAATTCAGTATAGTATAGTGGCCTTATGTCAGAGGTGGAGGAGGATGCTGAACTAATGTGATAGGGAGTAGGTCTTCAGTAATTAGTGATTTTGTCTTTGTGCTAATGGATTAGGAATGAAGGTTTTCTGAAGGGAGAAGATGAGATTAGAAAAGTGATACCACCTTGCTGGCTGAAAGCCTGAGAAAGTTTTGAATAATGTTTTTCCCCCATCTGACAGGCTGAAGCTGCTGCAGTGAAGGACATGGTGGAAGCTGGTGTGTTAGACACCTATCTTGGAAAATTCTGGGGTGTCAAACTAGCTACAAATGCAGCAGTAACTGTCCTAAGGGTTGATCAGGTAAGCTTATGTGTCATTTGACTGCTGAATTAAAACCTGGCAGAACCCTCATGCAAAGAGGTGGAATCTTCTGGAAATGCAAGATGTAAAAATAATGTTTTACTCAAGAATGTGGTTTGTTCATTTCTGGAAGCCAGGAAGTCATTTGTTCAAGAGCTTGTAACCTGTAGTGTGGAATGTGTTCTATAGCAGTACTATTAATGTTTGTTTGGTTTGGGATTTTTTTTTAAAAGATTTTGTTGGTATTTTAAAGACAGTTGATATTTGTATCCAGAGATACCTTAACTTCAGTAGGAACAAGCTTTAATAGAAGAAACCTTCTCTCATATATTTTTACATGAAAATCCAATTTCTAGGAAAAATAGAGGTCAGAGTCTTAGCGATAAAAATCTTACATTGTTTTGTGAAACTTCAGCAAAAATGAATTTGCATGTAAAATTTCTGTAGATTATTATGGCAAAAACAGCAGGCGGTCCAAAAGCCCCTAAGCAACAAGGACATTGGGATAAGGATGACTGGAAAGATGAGCCTGAAAACTAGTGTGCAGTAAGGTTTGTTTCTCTAGCAGAGAGGCATCTGTGTGAGTGCATGCTTGAGTTCATTGACAAGCACACGGCAGATGGTTTGCTCCTTGAGAACACATAACATTGCTGTCCTCTGATGTGTGCTGATTGCTACATTCTCTATTTGTACCTTTGCAAATGGAATCTGCTCCTAAATCCACATTTTCATGGAAGGGATGTCAAGTGCAGGTTCAGATTTGCCTTACTTGTCCATTTAGCCAGTGCAGAGAATGAGTTTTAACACGGTAGGACTGATAGACTTCATGGTTTTAAAGTGTGATATTTAGAGACAATAATTGAGAACAATAGCTTTGATATGCCTCCTTTCTGTTGTATGCACCCTGTAAACTAGTCTGCTATTGACCTATTTGAGCACTCACTTTCTGTAGACTAACAGAAGTTTTACTTTGCATGCAAAAATGAGGTAAAATACCCTTTTTTACTGTATCAGGGCTCAGCTTCTACTATTCTCAAGAATAAAACTTAAGTTGTTAATATCTCAATTAGATGGATATTCACTGGCTTAGGTTCAGAGTTGGGGAACTGCATGAATGTAGTGAATGCTAGCAGTCAGCATCATGTGGCTGTAGGAGTAGGGTACGAGCCTGATTTTAACATTAGCTTTTTCTACTTCTCTATTCTCTTCAAGATCATTATGGCAAAACCAGCTGGTGGCCCAAAACCTCCATCAGGAAAGAAAGACTGGGATGAAGACCAAAATGATTGAACAATTTAACTGTATTTCTTAAGTGACATGACTTGTGAATTTTTTACTATCCCAGTTGGAGCTTGTCACAATGTTTTTGCTTTTTCCTTTAAATTATGAACAGTGTCCATTGGAGTGCGGAACTTCAAACACCTCAATAAACGTACTCAGTGCTAAAACATTGACTCACTTCATTTGGAGCTAGCATGACATGGTCGTTCCCAATCTGTGAATGTGTAGGGGATGAATGACACCATGGGTGTGATGGGCTGACCCTTGGCTGGCTGCCTGATACTCTCCTGGTGAGGAAGGAGGCAGAACGTCTCAGGAGCTGAGTTAAAGAGGGGAGATCACAGACCAGTTCCTGTTGCAGGCACAAGAGACTCAATGTGCAGGGAGGCTGACCATCAGCCTGCTGCAGGGAGCTCGAAATCTATCACTGTTGTGGCTCTTTGTGCTCTTATTTGTGCTCCTTTGCCAGTACTTGAGTGAAAACAGTCAAAGGAATGTTGAAACAATTAAGTGTTGGCAGCAGGTCTGTGCTCCCTGCATTCAGTAGCCCATCTCTTGAGACCCACTTGGAGCACTCTGTACAGATGTGGTGCCCCAAACATAAGAAGGAGAGAGAACTGTTAGAGTGAGTCTAGAAGAGGGTCCCAAAGTTGATAAGGGGATTGAGCATCTGCCCTATGGAGAGGGGCACAGGAAGTTGAGGCTGTTCAGCCTGGAGAAGGTTGTGTGGACACCTCACAGCACCTTCCAGTGTCTGAAGGGGCTACAGGGAAGAGGGATCTGCATCAGGGAATATAGTGACAGGACAAAGGGAAATGCCTTCAAACTGAAATAGGGGAAATTTAGGGTCAACACCCAGAAAATTCTTCCCTGTGACGGTGGAGAGGTCCTGGCACAGGTTGCCCAGAGGAGCTGTGGCAGCCCCATCCCTGGGAGTGTTCAAGGCCAGGTTGGACAGGGCTCTGAAAAACCTGGTCTAGTGGGAGGTGTCCCTGCCCATGGCAGGGGGTTGGAACTGAATGATCTTTAAAGTCCTTTCCAACAAACAATTCTGTGATTCTATGATTCATTTTTTCACATTCATCTCTCTCCTCACCCTTTTAAGCCCATGCTCTCAAAAGAGCCTCCTGACAGCAGTGAACTGCATCACATTCTAATGACCTTAAAAATAAATGCTGAACAACACTAGCCAGCATGAGGCAGAGTGCTGGAATCTTTCAACTGAAGTCCCCTGTTAAGATTAATCTTGAGAGGTAAACAGCTTATGAGTCTCCAAGTAGCTTGAAAGGAGAACTGCACTTGAAATCCAAGCCACTTCAATAATTAATCCTTTCGCTACTCTTGCCAGCGCTACTCTATCTCACAACCAGAAGGGAGTGGAAGGCTAAATCAAGTCCGGAACTATCTTATGCCTAAATAAGGCTGCCATACAACTGCTCTACTAATGCTGGCTTTATAGTCAGTTGTTGGTCAGGCTGAAAAATAAACTCAGCAAGTTTTCAGAAGGATTGGCATACTGTATTCAAAACTGCATGGT
>VZTZ01033678.1:0-45218 GCA_013400955.1 Drymodes brunneopygia | reverse complement strand
GCTTTCAAACCACAACACTCATGTAGATCTAAGGAGTTAAATCTACACTAAAGGACAACTGGCCTGAAATACAGGAGCTCCTACTGTAAGAACAAACCAGTAATTTTCAAGTATCTTGATTGAAGAACAGACAAATTTATGTTACCTCAAACTGGTTTTGATGATCTGAATTATCTAAACCACCACTCCCTAGAAAACAGTCCTTTGAAATCTAGTAAGCAGGGTACCTCACTCTCAATCCTCTCCAATTATGTTCAAAAGTCAAAACCAAGGAAACCTTCCATAATTTATAATGTAAATGTAGTCCTTGGAAAAAAGTGCTTGCATGCAAACTGCTTACAGAGTGATTACATTTATCTTCTCTGGGTGGTTTTGTTTATTCAATATTTGATGTGAAGTGCCATACTCCCTAAGAAAACCATTACTGAACACTTGAGAGTATCCATAAAGGACCTAAGTGCTTCATGTTGAATCAAATATGTAAAAAATCAAATATGAAGGATGCTAACCATAAAATAAAAGCTTTCTGGTTATTATTCACTGATTTGGTAACGTTTTTTTAATCACACAATGCATGTAAATATTTTAGCAGTAATGTGCTGCTGTTAGAATACTTATGAAACTTGCACATATTTTGCCCGGTATCAGTGTACATCAGGAATGATTTCCAGACACAGCGTGAACAGCCGGGGTTTGTTCTGCAGGGGCTGTCTGTGTGTGTGGTTTTGGGGAGCATCCCAGGCTGCAGACCAGGAGTTAACACTTACCAATGCTTGCAGCTTAGGACAGTGTATGGAAAGTTGTATCAATGTGCTGTCAGTTATCTGGGAATAAAAGAAACCACACATCAGACATAAGCAACAGACAGCAGGAGAGGCAGTCCTCAAATAAGGTATCTCTTTCTCTACCAGATGAAGGTTCTGTTATTTCTGGAAAACAACCCATCACCTGTTACTCTCCAAGTATTTCCCTGTATAGAATTTCCCAATAATTATTTTTACTTCTACCATAAGCACAGGACTATTTATAAGACCCAAAGAACCTCTAGTTGAAGGTATTAATGTATTGCATTCTTACAGTGGACATTCAATAATCCTTTTCATATTAAATCTCACCAAAACACACTCTTCCAAGTCCATCTTCTCCAGCTCATGGCAATTCTACAATAAAGAAAACATGAACAGATAAACAAAAAATGAAATAAAACAACATTTAGACATAAAATCATGCACAGGGCTTATAATATGGACAGAAAATGCACAGCTCGCAAGAGGAAGCTGAACTAAATCCCTTCAAATATTTGATCACCATCAAAAGACAAAAAAAATGGTTAAAAGAAATAAATAAATGAATTATCCCACTTCCCTCTGAAATGTCTACATTGCAGCCTTTCTCCTACTAAGTGAAATGTCTCCCTCTTGCCCTGTAAGCTTGGAACAGGACATAGCAGTGCTCAGCACCCCCTCACTCCAAACCAATGGCATTTACAGCCCGTGCACTAAAGCCAACTCATCTGCACACACATGAATCCAACTTCTGCCTTTATTAGCTGCACCCAACTCATCTGGAATACACTGAAGCCCATGGCACATCTCTCTTCATTGTCATACGTTAGAAAGAAGCCTTAAAATCAAACTGTTTTGCCAATGAATGCTGAAAATATTAAAATAGGGTCTACTTCAAGGGTGGGAGAAAGCTGCATGTCACAACTACACAAGCAATTTTCTCAACATTCTGAGAGACCCCAACAAGCTTTCAGAAGTGCTTTCAGTATCTGATCATGACTAATTTCAAGAAAAGGATGTAACCTTGTGATCTTGCAGCAGAACACACAGTGCCACAGCTCAGCTCAATTCCCAATCCATTTTTTCCAGGAATTGAAAAAAAAAGGTTTAATTTGCAGCTCCCAAGAGCAGGCTTGAGGTGACTACCAAGAGCCTGAACAATTAGAAAACCACTCTCTTCAACCACTGTGGCTACAAAAAAACCCCCTGTTCTCATTCACATTAAATATGAGCAGCATAAATCCCATTTACAGAGTGTAATTTTTGTGTCCAGATTTCCTAACCAGCAAGCACACAAGTCTAACATGAAGCATTTAGCACCACCAATATGCTTACTGTACATATTTACAGCATGAACCAGGGCACAGGTGCTTATAGTTTATAATGTAAAATGTAAGCATTCTGGAATGTTATCTTCAGAAAAATCTATTATATGCTGATTTTTTTAAATGTAAATATGACAGGGTGTGTGCCATCAATATAAGGGAATTTGGCTGGAATACATAACACGAGTTTAGAATTATGTAATTAATTCAGCTGAAACAAACTGAAAAAGAGAGGAAAATAGTGAAAAATGCAATGATAGATGGCAAATTAGATCAAGTTGCAGACCTAAATACAATCCAGAAATACAGTCCCCTCCTCCACTGGCTTCTTTCTACTTAAATTTTCCTCTTCTCATATTGCTTCCCAGCAGGACTACATCAACTCACAGCTGCTCAGCAGCAATGGGACAGGATGAGCTGTAACCTTCTGAAATTACCCTTACCCGTGCAAGAAGGGTAAACCCAGCATCTGTAAGATGTGAACATCTTGCAGCTTCCAAAATCCTGGAAAAGTTTTGAATGTTAAAGAAAATGTTAGCATAGAGAAAAGCAAATGCATTTGAGATACAAATCTGTCTTCTGCAACTTCAAAGTTCTCAATAGCAAATGTATGTGTATATAGATATACACATATACACACCCTCCCTATTTTCCACCATGATTTGAAATGAAAAAGCAGATTTTTAATCCAGTTTATCAGAAGATTCTAACAGTCACAGAACATTTAGTGGAAAAAAATTATACACAATTAGAGTCATTTTAACCTCTTGTTTCACTAAAAGCATAATGACCAAGTTTTCTAATGTGTTATCTGAGGAAAGATATGGGAAAATAAACCCTGAGTTAAGGAAATCACAGATGAAGCCTGCATCTAAAACCTGCTATTCAAACACAGGCTGCTGGGAAGCCACAAAACTGACAAAGTGCTTACTAGAAATCCCCTCAGAGCCTCTCCATGAAGCACAGTGAAGCAAGTTACCAGGAAGTAAAGAGCTAAAAATCTCCAAGCCCACAGTAAGAACAATAAACTATACCAACACAACCTTTAAGAAAATACAGTGTTTTGGAAAGATAATCCTAACACTCTTCCAAGAGGCACTGGGAAGCAGTACTGACAAAAAAACCCCCAGAAGGTCAACTGCCCCAAACAGCACCACCAGTATGCACAACAGGCCTCCATCCCACTAATGTTTTGTTGTTTTTCTTTGTCTTTTTTTTAATGTACACTTTCCTTTGCAGGTGGACTGAGTACCAAGATGAATAAGGGGAAACCACAGAACCATGGGGTGAGCAGCATGGGATAAGTGCAACTTTCCACAGCAACCACTGCTGCTTATATGGAGGCTAGTGGGGAGGAGGTAGGGAAAGAGGGACAAAAGAACTTTTTGTGGCAATACTAAGAGGCCTCCAGACTCTTCCACTGGTTTATGAGGTCATTAGAACACTCTATAGTGAGAAAGTGCAACGGGAAAAGCTACACTGGGTGCAAGAACAAATTACAACCCCACCCAAGTACAGGATGTGGGGCTCTGACTATGACTTTACTGAATCACCCGCTTCCAAGCCAAAAGCAAGAGGGCAGCCAAGTTTAGAGCTGAGCAGCTCCACAGGCTTGAAAAGCCACTTTCAGAGTTCCAGTCTTCAACAAGGTTCAGAAGTATGAGGGAAACTCAAGCCAAACACAAGACAGGCACCTCTTCCCAAATGGAAGGTTCTAATGCCTCTGGACTTTCTTTAGACTCACATTCAGGAATTCTATGCCCTTCCATCAAAGGCAGTTAGCAGCCTATCACAAAATTCTCTCAGCTACTCTGAACATTGCCTATGATACCAAATAGGAAAGAGAAAAACACCACCACACAAAACCCCCACATGATTCAGGTCACATTTGTCACCCTTCTAACTCCGTTCATCGATTACCTGCTACAAAGCCCATCTCATTACATGGCTGACTTTAAAGGGGGGTGGAGAGGGAATGACATCTGCAACATCCAAAATAGTGAGGATGCTACTTACTACACACCCAGTTGAAGAGTATAGACACAGAAGAATAAGAAACCAGAAGATTAGCAGATACAGCTTTCCTGAAATGGGGTGTGCAGACAGGGCAGGAGAATGGGGAGTGAGCTGTACACACACACGCTGCATCAATCAGGCCCCAGTAAGAAAAACAGGTGGGAAGGCACTGGGCAGCATGGAAATAATGAGCAAAGTTCTAATTTTTGCTTTTGTTTTAGTGATTGTGCTTAAATACAGAGGGCTCTTCTTTTTTACTGTTACAGCTGACATAAATTTCCCACCCAGTGATTTGTGAAAAAGTACCTAACATAGGAGCTGATGAGGCAAAATGATACCCAAAGCAGATTCTCCACTCTTATGAATAAATGTTCTCCGAGACAGACTGAGTTGCACTCATTCCTACAGATGCTTTTTGGGCACATCTGGAATGTCTCTGCACTCAGCACCTCCCTGCTCCTGTGGAATTAGCAGCTGGTGGGGCTAAAAGGAATATGATCCCAACTTTCACAGCCCCACCCAGACAAAGACATTCATGGTTCACAGGTACTTTTCTTGACAAGCCTTGCCAAAATACCTACCAGTATTTTAGCATTAAAAAGTGCTAACAAAGAAAAAATAAGAGAAGGTACCAAGCACCTGAAAGAGAAAATGTAAAGAAGGATGATAACATATCTGTATGTTGATGTGAGATAAGAAGTATAGCTGAAAGGTCTGCTGAAAGCTGGACCTATGTTTTTGTCCAGGGAGATATTTGTGACTGGTAACAACTGAATCATGGAAATGCAGCAGTATCATGTAAAGCACCATAGTAGAACATTCAAGATCCTCAAGTGAAGTGAGAATAGTACAGCACAGAAAATAGTAAAAACTTTCCTAACAGAGCCAGAAAGTCCAACAGAGGCAGCAAAGTTTTCTTACACTTGACACTGAAATATTCAGAAGGTACAGAACAAGCGTGGAATTACATTTCCCTTTGATTTCAAACATAATTTTCATCAAGTCCTTTCCATCCATGCTCCCAAAAGTCTAGATGTAACCAGCTGTATCCTGCCCTTCTAACGTGCAGTAATCCTCAGCAGCAATCCCTGCAAAGGGTCATTTTCTTTCCTCGTGCTGTTCCTCATTACAGAAGGCGAGCGGCAGACGCCTTCCCCCTCGTGGCACAGACAGGGCTGACAGTTTTCCTACTAAAGCTGAAACAATTCCTGCTGCACTTGCACTGCCCTTGGAAAGAGCTGCACAACTAATAGCAGTTTGGACCTCCTTTTATTTCCCATCTGAGACGTTAATTGAGAAAATGAGAGAAATGGTAGGAAAAGACTAGCAATAACAGCACAGCTTTTTAGGGAACACCACTAAGTGTGTCAGAAGACTCCTAAGCCCCAGTAAACATGAACAGTGACACAAAGGGGACTGTCAGGAATTGTCTTAAGGACAGGTTTTCCACAGTAACAAAAGCTCTTTTTCACCCATTCAGCTAAAGGAACACTGTCAGCATATGGTACATTGGCATTTGAATTTTTACAGACTACACATTCCTCCACTATGTGATTTAAGGATAACAAGTTCTGATTCCTGCATGCTCCTGTCATAAATGGCAATGTCACCCAAAGATCTTATCTTTTTATGTAATTTACATTAGAATTACAAGTATTATATGTCTCTAGAATATGTCTCCACAACCAGGAAGCTGTTGCATAACTGAGCTTTGGTTTTAAAGCCCACCATAACATGTACGTTAGCACAAATTACACCGATGTGGAAGTTTATATTATTTTTAAGTGATAACCCCCTTAGTTTGCTCAAAACATCTCTAATAAATATCAGTCCTCAGTGCTTGCAAAGACATAAGCACACTTTATATTGGAGTTTAAGAACACCAGACTGTACTGCAGGGCATATTAAAAACACTTTTATAATAAAATCTTAAAATATAATAATCTGATATGATTTAGCTATTTTTTGTAAGACAAATGACTGCATAAAACCACATCAGAGTACAAACATCACAAGACACAACACAAACACAGATATTTTTACCTTTTAAAAAATAATGGGCTTTATATCTTCTTTTTTTTCTTCTAATTAGTACCTAAAATATTTAGCTAGAAGCACAGAACTGAACTGCTGGGTTCAGCACGTTTTGTCATCTATTAACTCTAGCTTTTCCAATATACAGTGCACTGCATTAATGACAGCTACAGAGGATCAGCTCTCAAGTTTATGTACTTCTAACTTAATGTTTTGATTACAAAGGCAATGCAAACAGGAGAGCATTAAATCAAAACTGTGACTACCAGCTTATCTTCAGAAGTGAATTTCTTAGATCAGGCCAGCAAGAACATGACATACAACACACTCACAACATACTCACTTCAGCCTTGGACAGTTCAGACCAAGTGCTGTGAGAGAAGCATCTGTCAGGTTGCTACAGCCTGAAACACAGAGTGACTGCAGTCGATGGCATCCTCTACAGATTTTCACAATGCCTTCATCTGAAATTTGCTGCAACAGAGAAGGTTGAAGTTACTTCCTTATCAAGTAATCAGCCAAGAACAAAACTCAAGACACTGCTACTGAACTGCTACTGTCACACTGTTTATAACCAAGGCAACCCAGATTTTCAACCAAAAAATACCACAGTGAAACCACATAAAATGGTAACACTGAAGATAATCACCAATTACAATTCCTGCTTAATAATGTATTTTTCCATAACTTTAAGCACTACTCTAAGGCAGTCTAAAGCACAGTGAGAGTTTTGTTGTTGTCTTCCTCTTTCACTTTGCTTTTGTTTTACAATTTTTCACATTATCTTTTTTTTTTAAATTGTGCTCACTTCTTATATATTGGTGGGGTCCAGGTCTCTTGTTCCACTGTGTAAATTTGGGAACAGTGCAAAAGAGATTTTAAAGCCCCACAGCAGGAGAGCTAACTTCCTAATTTGCACTGGAGCAGTAGGACCCAAGGGCAAAATCCTTCACCTTATGATAATTTTTGAAGCAAGAGTTACAGGGAAACAATTACATATAATCCATTCTTTACAGAAGGTAAGTGTAAAAGCCAGATTTGCCCTACCCCATACAGTTGTCATAAATGAAAGATTTAACTCAAAAGAGGATTTTTCATTTCTCAAAATTGTTTTGTAATAGACATTCTGTAAAGAGTAACTCTAATTTTGTAATATGAATAAATAAGTTTTCTCTCTGAAACAGGAACTATAAGAAGTAGCCCCATTGCAGCTGCACACAAAATAGCAACAGGAACTGGATTACTGTGTGTGTGCAAATATGGTTTTGTTTACAAGTCTTCTATTGTGGAAAAACCTCTCTCTCCTCCTCCTCATAACACTAGGAATTTAATTTTCCTGCTATGTGAAACAAGTTGTTTTATTTCCTGGCTTAATAATACTCTTGCAATAGTAGCAAAGACCTCCACTGTATTTTTAATAGGAAATATACAATCTTTGTATAAGGCTCTCATATGAGTATGCTCATACCACTGTAGCATATTCCTGAAGCTATTACCACAAACATAACCTTTCCTAGATGAAAACAGGATGAGAAATAGCAGTAGCTCAGCACAAAGTGAGATTACCTTATGCTACCCCCCATCCCCAGCCCAGCACCTTTTAATATCAGAAATTTATATTTGCAACTAGCTCAGTCAAATTATTGTAGGCAGAAAACTAGAAGTCTCGTTTTCTTTTAGGGGATCCAGAAGGATTTGCATAATCTACAGGTAAGAAGGTAAGTTTTGGCGTTTTGTCCAAATCAGTCAGGAACTTCTGGATTTGACTCTCCAAAACCATGTTATTTTCTGGAGCTGTTCCATTTCCTTTAAGAAATACTCATGACACTGTTACTGGGAAAAGGAACTGCTTTGAAGGTAAGGACTATGTAAATTTTGTGCTGCTGTAAAAAGCCCTCAAGTCATATATGAAAATTTTCCACTCTGAAATTGCTTGTGGTTTCAATGCCCTGTCAGGAAAGAAAAGTGTCAGAAAAATGCCTGCAAGTCCCCAGTTTTTAAAATCTTTCTCTAAAGAAAGCACCTTTCAGATGTGTGGTTTCCAGAGGTAATACAAGTTCATTCCATAGCCGCTGGAGCTGGCCTGGCATTTTACAGGGCCCATAAAACAGTCACTAGAATTACACTGGGGGTCATACAAAGCACGAGGACACCTGCTGTGGAAAAATCCCTTTGATCATAAGGAGACTGGATACTTCTGGAAGCATGCTTCCAAGCCATAGCAAGCAGGACACACCTCCAGTGGAATAAAGCTTTCAAGCACATGTAATGAGGTAGGACACACAGACTGGCAACTCAAAAAACTCAAAGGAAAAGAATACTTTCCCTTGGGAGGTTTTTTTGTTTGTCCTACACAACAATAGACATCCTGACCAAGGGAAAGCTCTGGTGAACTTCTGTGCCAATGCCACTGTTAAGTGGGAGAGACAGGAACTGATTATCATCAGACCTCTTGGGAGAAGGAGGACAGCAAAAGGAAGAGTAAAAGGGGAGGAAATTATGTACTGACTTTATTTGTGTGGTTCTGACCAAAAGAAGGAACTTCCTTTCACTGCTGTTATCTTTAAGAGCCCAGCTTCCGTGGGCACCTACTTTCAGACTGAAAAATTCTCTTTCACCAAACATCTGGACCATGGAAGCTCAAGCTTTATATTCGTATTTTTCTTATTTTCTGCAATTTTAATGTAACCTTTAATAATACCTAACACTCAAAAATACTCAACACTTTAAAGAAATCCATTTGGTTCAATCGTCAGAAATAATGTTTCCATGCAAAATTCATTTGGGATAATCTATAAAACAGATTTGAAAGTTTNCACCTCTCTCCACGCCGGCGGCCGCCATTGCCCTGTGCTACCTGGGCTCACGCCAGAGCGCCCCCTGCAGCCGCGGGGGAACCATCGCATCCGGAGCGCCCCCTGCAGGCTGTGACTGGAACTGCACCAAGGGAAAAGGTGCCCGAGGCCAGGCAGGCTGCCACTGGATTTCTGGTTGTTTGTTGGTTAATGCCATAGTTGTTATTATTTGTTAGCTTTATTTTAGATATTAGTAAAGAACCGTTATTCCTATTCCCATATCTTTGCCTGAGAGCCTCTTGATTTTAAATTTATAATAATTCAGAGGGAAAGGGGTTGCAGTTTTTCCATTCCAAGGAAGGCTCCTGCCTTCCCTGGCAGACACCTGTCTTTTAAACCAAGACACCGGTTTCTATGATACCTTCTGGCAATAAAACTAGAAAACTTTTCAAAAACAAAGACAAAATTTCATTATTCAAATCTGCACAACTGAAACACTGAATTTCTAATTTATTTCAATATCTTCTAAGGCTTATTTGCAGGGAAAGAATGACCTAGATAAATTTAAAATCTAAAACAAAGCCATTCCCATTCCTGAAAAGTCACATCAGAAACAACAAAAACACAAATATAAACTGGAGCAAAGATAATTTGTGTTCTCTAAGTAGAACTAAAAGTTCATGAATGATTCCCAGTCATCTCATTACTAATTAATGTGCTCTGCCATTAATATTGGAAAGGCATGCCCTTTTGCCACTTAGATGGCTCTGAATCATCTTAAGTTAAGCTGTTACATTTTACTCTCAATTATGTAGCCCAGAACATGACTTCTGCTCAATTAGAAACCTCAGAATTATGAATAGACCAAAAAGCTACACAGTTCATGAAATTTGAATGAATGCAGTTAATTCTTACTCTAGAGCTTACCACAGTTGAAAGATGTAATGAGGGGGAAAAAAATAACCCAGCACTTCAAGTCAAAACTCAGCTGTAGAAACAGTCAGCTCATTTAAAGCCACTATTCCACACAAAATCCTGTAAACTGACTTAAGTGTGCAGCAGATCAACTCATTAGCATTCAAAAATTATTTCTGACTCTCAGAGAATGTACCTTTGGAAGATTCAAATACTTACTGTACACGATTGCAAATTCAGGATTACAAGCTCATGACAGTGATTTTGAATGTGTTTCAATGCTTCATCTTCTAACTGTATTCAGTAATTAAATTGGACATAGGAAAAGAAACCAGAAATTAAAAGCACAGCAAAGAAGCCCAAAGAATGTACACATCTTGCAATATTGAACAAAATACTATAACAAAATCAATATTTTTTAATTCATGGAGATTTCAAAATCCCCAAATAAAATTTTATTCCTAAAGGATCACCCAAGCAATTATGTACCTGTGTGCAACCTCTAAGAAATAGAGCTTTTAGTCCACTACACCCTTTCACCAGTGCTTCAATACCATCCTTCGTAATCTGATCACACCAGGAAAGATTCAAATGTTCCAGATTTCTGCAACCCTCACTGGGAGAATTAAAAAAATACATAAAGTTAAATCCAGCCTTCAAATAGTCATAACAGTGGGAAACCCAAATTAAACACACTGTTAGAAATTAATGATAGCCAGCAGACTGTGCCAGGCCTCCACAGAAAAGTCATGAGAAAAGACCACACACAAACACCACAGTCTACACCCAAGAAGTCCTAGATAAAGAATACAGCCAATGCTGCTTCACAGTATAAATGTTCAGCACCAATTTTTTAACTTTATTAAATGCTGAACAGCTCTTCAAACACTTTTCTTTAACAAAGAGCACTGAATCTTCTTACCTTAAGCCTTTTAAAGAACTGTTTGTGATTGCTACACAGGATGTCAGATCCAGATGTTTCAGCTTGGAACAGAATCTGCTAAGACTGTAACACGTGCTGCAAAACAGCAGACACACTAAAAATACCTTCAGTTACTTCTTTTTCCAAATTTTCCCATCAATCAAAAAACCTCTTTGACTTACCTGTCAGTGATTTTTGTGCACCCATTCAGATTTAAGTGTTCGATGTTTCTGCAGTTCTGTGCAAAGGTCCTAGAACAGCAACAAAAAGCTGGATTATTATGATGTCCCAAGTGTAATGCAGTCACTAGAGCGCGCTCTGTCCCATACCTCCTCCCACCTTGGTCAAAAAGCCTGATCTTCAAGCCACAGAGTAATTGCAAAGTATGCCTCAAATACATCTGTCTCAGTGGTTGCTTTTTCCTTTTCCTAATGCAAGTTTCTGGTCTTAGGCAAGTGCTCTCTCTCAAACACCACTTGGACAAGGTGGTTTTTTCTGTCGTATATAAGCGAGAACTTGCTTCAAATACCATAACTAAAAACTCAAAGGGCATCAACAGAAAGCTTCAAGTGGCACATCAGTTAAACATTAGGCTTCTGGGGAGAGTTTTTGCACATCTCATTACTGAAGCCTTTGCAGGTCTTAATAAGGAGCTTGTTCCTGCAGCAAATGGAAAGGGACACACCTGGTGCAATACCAAGGTGTGACCTAAGCCTATTGAATTACCAGTGGAAAGCCCTGTAGGCTGCAAATTGCTTCTTTATTATTTTAAAAATTAAAAAGCATCAGTGCGCACTACTGGGTATAAACTTTAAGGATGATTGGAGCTATTATACTACTGAGAGCCTGTATGTATCATTATACTAATTACCCTGAAGAAATACATAAACTTTCTTTTCATCTCTGCAAAGTAATATTTACAGCTGCGTTGCATTTCAGAACACTGTTTTTATGCCCATGTTTCCTTCAGCTGTGTGGATTTTATTGGCAGGAGGGAAGGAAACACACAAAAACAGTTTTGTCTGGAGGCTTGCCCTGGTTAACAGATCTGACTACACACTCAGCTGGTAACAACTTCTGGCTCTCCAGTGTGGATTGAAAACAATGGGAAAAAGCTCCAACAAGCAGTTATACTGGCAGGAGTTTCCACTTGAATTCTCAAAACAGCAATTCCAAAATTCATATACTGGGAGGGAGATTTACAATCAAGACACGCTTCAAGTCACTTGGAAAGATGTAACACTCTGGAGGAACAGCAAACTGCCTCAGATTCAAGTGTGGGGCACATCCTGACAGACCTGATACAAACAGTCAGTGCTTACATGGCCAATAACTACACCAGTAATTTGCTATTTTACACAAAAGTTGATGGAGAAGAGGGACATACAGAGAAATTAGTATCACACACAAAACTAATGGATATGGAAACAACTCAACACAAATAGCCTTATAGGAAAAATCACTTTCAGAATAAGTATCTGAAAATTAATGCTGCATGAATTTGCTCCAGAGACAAAAGTTAATGAATTGACTTACTTAAAAATTTTAGAAATAGCTAAAGGTCACAGGACACTAGCTTAATGCCCACTGATAACAAAATCTTTGTGATTATATTTCCCACCTAAAAATGGCCACACCATATCAAACTGAACACCATCCAGCCCAGGCACCAGGGTGAGAGGAGGAAAGCATAACTGCAAAAAGCCAGAGTCCAAGCCTTCCTCCAAATGTTTTTGAGCCTTAAAGCACTTGTGGTTTATGGACCCTTCAGCTGGAGGTAGGATCTTTGGGTTTAAATACTCACAGAAATATACAGAGGAACCTTGCTGAACAGTTTGCATTGGAAAAAGCTTATATGGATTCAAACATTCTTCTGGGAACAAAGGGCATAGTTCAGTTCATATACTGTGTAAAAGAAGGGTCACTGTCCTCTCTAAAGCCTCCCAATATGTTCTTGTTGCCTGCCTGTTCTTATTTAGACCAAGAAGAGACTCCCAGATCTTTCCTGATTTTGTAGGCACTCTACTGTATCAGTCTTTATCCTTCCTCCTATTGCTAGGGTCACCTCTTGTCCAAACTAGATGATAAAGAATAAAATGACCACTAATCTTGATAGTCTGACTATTGTAGGATGCCAGAGTACAGTCTCAAAATATTTTAACCACATGAAAATGGAGCAATATCAACATAATCCTAATGGAAGAAGACGCATCTCTGAAAAGCACAGCTTTCATTTCTTAGCTCATTTCTAGAAAATACCAGAAGGTATATTTTGATCTCAAACTGATAACTCATTTAGTCAATATTAAGGTATTTAGTACTTACCTAAGTATCCCATTTTGGTCATCAGTCAGGACTCCAAAGCACAAATAAATGTAACAGTAATCTAATTGCACTTGGTACACACATTAAGAAATAAGTGATTCTCCATCAAGAATTTTACTTACTTTAAAGAGGAGTCTCCAACACCAAGACATCCTCTCAGACTAAGCTGTCTCAGGAACCCACCACACCTTTTTGATATATTTTCCACAACACGACCCTTAAACCAAATAAAAGGAAGATTTAGCTGAGTTTTATACTGACACAATATTCTAACCAAACTAAAAATCCCAGGGGTTAAGGTTAGCCCCAGCTACACCCCACCAGAACTACAACTCTTTGAAGTTCTTTTGCTACTTTAAGAAAAAAGTTACCTGTTGAGAATCTCCACTCACACTCAGGTGTTACTCAGTTCAATCTTTAATTCTCTCTTCCTTTTCTTCATTCAATCACACATGACTCAACTTTTTGTCACAGCAGACCCTACCCACTAAGACCACTAAAATGATCTCCAAGTTTTGTCAGATGTGTAGGGAGCTGCCCCAGAAGTGAGATGGGAGGCTTGGCCATTCCTCAAGGGTCCCAGTCACTCTTACAGAGCCTAAGTTTAAATTGCTCACAGTGACCTGCTTAGGCCAGCACATCACGACAGCCTCCAGTGAGTCCCTGTTTTACAGCTCCTGCCATAGGGATGCTTGCAATTGAAAGGTGCCAAGCACCTTGGTGGAAGCAGCAACAACAGGACTAAAACCTAACAGCACTGTGCATTTTTTCTGTCCCTTTATTTTTTGAGAGAGGAAACACGTATAAAATTACAGGTCAGTGGATTTTTTGGTGTCATGTTACATTTTATTGACCTTCTCAAACACTAACGTCCTGGCCATCACTATGGGAAAATATTTTCTTATCAGGGCTTGTTTCTTGGTCCATAAGTAACATTGCTTATCTTATCTTTCCAAAGAATTTACACCAAAACAAACAAACTGAAAATCATATATTTTTTAAAGCCTTTCAGTTAATCAGTATTATTTCTCAGCAAAGGCCAAATACCTTTACTGTAAGGATAAATTCTTCAATTAATAACATACAATGCAAATTCAATTTACATTGCAGAAAAAAGCCAAATCCTAAAGAATTATTCAAAGAAAATACAAACAAATAACGAGATAAGTTTTCACAAATCCATTTATTTCTTCAATCACTTAAAACCTCCCAAAAACCAGCATACCAGAAAAGACAATTTTAGTGCATTCTGATGTATTTATCTGTTTGAATAATTTGTCACTCAAAAGACTAGTTTTTCACCCTACCCCAGCTTACAATTGGTTCCACATACCAAGAAATCCCAAGATAGATTTAAATTCAAGACAACAGGTTTTTGATACAAAATAGACATTTTTTGTAGGGTTCCCCCCTCACACACTTAATTCTCAACCATGTGAAGTCTTAAATGTAGAAAATTTCACAAACCCCAATTTTTCATTATTTGATATTCTCAGATCAAGTACTGACTGAAAAATCACCAAACATCACAACGTCCAACTGAGCACAAAGTTGTCAAGTACCACTGGGAGCTTTTACCTGTCCTTAATCCACAGAATGTGTTACTAAAACAGCTAAACAGAGTTCTTAGACATCAAATGTGAAACTGTATTTTAAGAACTAATTTGTGCAATAATTTCTGGTTGAACACAGTCTTACGAGTAAATTTAAGGGGCTTATATTACAAACTTACTTAAACATAATACACTGAAGTAACTGAATTGCTCCAAACCACAATAGCTTTTTATAGCAAAAGAGGATCATAACTTAGTTTCAATCAATCTCCTGAATCCCATGCTACAAATATAGCATCTCAAAGAGTAACACCACTAGGTAAAATATATGACAAAAATATTGAAAATTTGAGAATAGAATACTGTGCTTCTAAATGCCGAAATAATTGCAAACACAGACAAGGCCTATCAACATAAGGACTTCAGACCTGTGGGGTTTTTCTTCGTTTCTTAGCAAATGAGGAACACAATCTTTTTTTGAAGGCAACTGAAAAGATGACATTAAAACTGCAAGTCTTCTTTGACACATTTAGATTGAGGCAGATGCCAAAAATCTTTCTCCTACCTCTGCAAGATCCTCTTTTTTAAGATCAGTAGAGCACAAGAGTTAGCAATAAAGTTTTAAAAAAGCAGTGAAAAAAATTTAGCCTCTATGTTACTGTCAAGTTTTAGGAACAGTTTGTACCATGGTTAGCAAAATATAGCAAATGAAACACATCTGGATTTTATTCATGCAACTAAGCAGCTAAAACATAAAATACATAAGCAAATCTATTATTGTAGTCTAAATTTAATTTGTATCTAACAACAAATAATAAACCAGCTCAGAATTAATTAAGGAATTGTTGTTCCCCACTGACTTGTATCTTCATTCTCAGATGTCATATTTTATTTTGTTATGCATATCTATGATAGCATTAATGCAGACATGTTCTTCTTACAGAAGACAAGTCTGCCCTAAAACCTTTCATTATATATAGGAAAGGACTTTACTTCCATGTACCTGCATTTCACACAAGGTTCAAACCTTGTAAAACAAATGGTCATAAAAAGGTAATCAGATACACACCAGATCAAATCTAGGCAAGTCTGCAGTAAGAAAAGTTGTCCAGCATTTTAGTGCTTCCATCTCCAAATCCTGTAGCCAAGTGTCCAGTGAGCTTCCAGCACTAGATGGCCCCCTCACAGAGAGATTTGGGACCAGCAACAAAACTATCCTCTAGATGGTAAAAGTGATTCCAAGAATCTCACTCCATCCAGAGGCACCGTTTACACCTTTCCTTTCTTGAAATGAGCTGGCTTAAATTTCTAGAGCTCTATATCTATATGATAAATGAAAATTATCTGATACACAGCTGGCAACCACAACTGAAACACTCATCCAGAAAAAAGGAAAAAAAAAGCAAATACAGAGTTCTTTTTCATTTGCTTCTTCACAGTATTATTTTCTTGAACTTAGTCTTTAAAACATGTGAACACAAGCACAGTCTGTGGGGCACTCAAAATGGGCTATGCTCTTAAACATATCCATATGGATGAAAAATACCCTAAGAATGAAAAAGACACTAACCTCTATATCCGTTTGAAAGTTAAAGAGGTCTATTCTCTGCCAATTGCTTCCATCCAGAGCTAAAACATTCCATGCCTACAGAGAATAAATACAGTTTATTTATTACCTCTACTGTTCCCTTCATTTTCCTCTCAGTAATGCAAATATTAAAAATTTGACAATTTCAGGCAGCATTTAAAAAAAAACTGTAGACACTAGAAGTCATACAGTACCAACTAGCTAAAAACATAGAATTTGCAGAAGTTAATCTCAAATCTCCTAAATAGATTACGCTTCAAAGGCAAACTTATAGCTACAAAACATACTGGAAAGCAAGATACTAAATGTGAAGTACGTACACGGAGAGATTTAACCCTCCATTCTTAAAAAAGCTTTTGTAAAATTGTCTAATGAGTTATTTTTGCTAGATCTACATGGAAAAAGAGTAGTTGCAGATGAGACTCCTTTCAATAAAACCACAGTTCCTTAACCTCACTAGTTACTATTCTGAGAAAACAGAAACTTTTCAGAAAACTGCTGACTTTCCACTATTAGGACCAGGCCCTTCCTTTACACGTGCTAAGTTACATGTACATGTTTGAGAACCTGTCCTTCACTGTCGAAGCAATTGCTGTTCAAAGCAATGCAAAATAAAAACACCAGAGAAACACAGATATATGCAGGAAAAAAAAGAATACTGCATCCAACTGACAGACAGTTCTCAAAGAAAGATAGAATTTAATCAATCACTTTGGTTTTCTTATGTGGTTTTATAGGTTTTAGATGAAACCTGATGTTACCAGACTCACAAGAGAATTACTGAAGTTGCAGGACAGGGTGATATGGGCATAGGAATGAAATAATTACACACTTAATTACACATTAAAACAAACAAAAAAACAATTAAACCTGAAACAAACCCAACTGTAAGAGAAGGAAGAAAAATATGAAATAAAGTTCACTCATGTTTAATAATACAGTTCATTGTACAAACTTGATATAGAAACAGAGTATTATTCATTTTATTTCAAGAACAAAAAAAGAAGACAAGCTAAACATAAAAACTTACTTAGCAAACCTTCTCTAATATCTTGTGTGTGCCTTTTTCCTCTACTAGTAGTCCATCCACCTAACACCTTTAGTACTTGGCAAGAAAATGATGGATGCACTTGTTAGACACATGGTGCACATTAACCAAACTACATGGAATTTTAAGCAGCAATTATGCCTGAAAAATCGTGTTATGCAGCCACATGCTTTATAAAAAGCAAATGCCATCAGGCCAAACTGGGCTTAATCCCTTCTCCAGATACAGAGCACACACAACTGGTTATCTTTTCCATAGCCTTTAGACAGAACTCCTGTACACTGCAGCTAAATTCACATCTACATGCAAAACTGGGACCACTGTTCATTTGCTTTAATAAACTAAGGGACTGAGAAAACCTCTTTTTTTTAAGCAGGAAGCAGATTGCAATGAATCCCATTGTTTGCATGTAATTAAGAGAATAGCACAGGGAACAAGAAAAGAACTCCAACAGAAATACATACCTTGGAAACCTGTGCACAGCGACACAAAGTAACTATGTCCAAGAAAGAAAATATTCTAGAAAGAAAGGAAAACAACAACAATTAAAATGTTTCATTATAAATTTGGACTACTATAGGAATTCACAGTGCTGTAGTTCTATGGAAAGACACCAGTTACACAAGAAGCAAGTTAAATGCTATATGAGTGTTTTACCAAATTATTCATGGCTATTGAGACTTTCAGAATAATATCATAGCCATCATCTAAAGACAGTCAACACCAACATATGAAAACATATGAGAACCCAGCAGGTGCTGCTTCTGAAAATCTGTTGTCTGTACCCTCTCCCAACAAATTATTTTTTCTTCTTAATTCAGAGAAACTAGCTTATATTCCTTTAATTGTGCTACAATAAAGAAATAATTTACACAAGTGTAGATGATGATTTCAGAGATTGGTGAAGAGTAAGAAATAGATAACAACACATAGATAAATCTAAGTTCAAGAATCTATGTATTAATACAATGGACAATGACCCAAAATTCTGAAAGGGTTTCACAGTGACTACCAAGTCTAACACAGTATCTTTTTTTTTTAATTTACTCTGCAAGAAACAACTGCAGCTGAAAATTCAGATTTACTATTCTGATCATGGAACCAATTTCTCAGGGTTGTCAACTCTTAATAGTTTACAGAAAGAAATTTTTCACTGTCGAAATGAATTTTGCTAAATACCATTTCCAAACACCAACAAAATTGGTTCAGACAATGTTCTCAGTGAAAAAGAAATCATTAGCTTAAGCATAAAATATAGATCCTATTCAAAAATAATTTTCTATTACAGAGAATGAAAGCTATGAAATACATGAAGTATGTTCCTGTAATTCACTGATATCATCTTCCCAAGGAACTTTTTCAGTCATCAAAACCATGAATAGTAATAAGAACAATTTCATATTGTAGTGACATTGTAACAGTGAGGAGCAAACAACTGGCAAGAGATGTTGAATTTAATCACGTAACATTCTGGTTACCATTTTTCAAATGAAAATCTGAAGCTAGAGCTCAAAATGGATGCCTACATTTTAAGCACTGTTTTAGCTGTGGTAAGAGCAAAAAAATGTAATGGAAGTACTTCTTAAGTATAACAACCTTCTGGACATTTATTATGATCACTTCAGACAGTATTCTTCCAATATCTCATTTGACACCTGGAAATTTGTTTTTTCTCTTTTTTACCATACAGTAACACAATTTCTCTACAAAACTAATAGCCAAGCAAACAGAAGGACAGAAGTTTACAGAAGCTATGAAACAGTTCATAAAATCCTGTCAATAACACTTATTTTGATAGCATTTATTTTGACATTTGAACATCCTTTCTGAGGCCTGTCCACTTTAGGAAACTTAGCGGCATGTAATGCACAAAGTACACACTTAATGTGCTCAGAAAATCGCTGGACTGTTCAGATAAACACCAAATGGAGCTCTCTCTCTTTTAAGAGCAGCATAAATATCAGTAACCCACCAGGAACCCACTTCTGAAATCACCTTTCTCCCTGCCATGAGGGAAATGTCAGCAGATGAAGGTGTGGAGATTACATGAGAGAGAGCTACAAAAGCTTCTTGGCTTGCAGAGGTTTTCTCATAGAACCACTGTGAGAGTGGAACCTGAGGGTTATCTCAGATTTACAGAAGCACAAAACACAGATTTCCATGTTATTTGTAACAAAGAAAGAACTTGTGACACAGTACTCTTGCCTAAATAAGAACGTGACATGCTTTAGAAGTGAGATATTCAGTTCTACCGAAATAAGAAACAACAGAAGAAACTGTAAGATGTTGAGGAAAGGGTATTTTATACACCCCCACCACGCTTGAGTTGTCTGGCACTCTTGTCTTCATGTTTCATTGTTTATTGCTGTTAAGAGATTAACGCTGATGCAGGATTTCTGCTGAAAAAAAAAGTTAAACTAAAACCAAATGGAGAACAGATGTATTTATTTTTGCTTCATTCTGTATGAAGTCATAAAAAAGTCAAAAACTGAAAGTGGTTATTCTATATTAAGAGAAGAAATATTTTAGCAAGTGTAAACATTTGTGATGCTTTTAAAGTTTGGGGGTTTTTTGTTCTAGAGAAGAACCTTTCCTGCAAGGCAGCCCAAGCTGTCCCCATCAAAACTGGTAACAGTAAGACACATTATCAGCAATCAAAAGCACAATTATTACCCTTCACTTAAACAGTACAAGAGGCAAGAGATGCCAGTAAATAGTTTTATAATTCCAAAGAGGCATCTTGCACAAGTGCTTGAAAACACTTTTTTCCATGCTTTTCTATTTATTTACCCTCTATAATACAGTCTTGCACGTGTACCACTAACACACACTTTTCTCCTTGCAGTCCCACAGAACTACCAGCAAATCCTTACCAGTCAGGAAAGGTACCTAACAAGGCACAAGACTCTGAGGTTTAAAGTCATTTAAAGTCTCTAACCACTAAATGCAACCAACAAACTGAGATGGAAACACTGACACTGTCAGTCATCTGTCAGTGTCAGACACTAACATTGTCTGACACTTGGGTGAAGGACCATCAGCAGGCACTTGCAATTTTAAAAAGTGGAAAAAACTACCAAGCAGGGCAGCTGCTGGTTGTAAAGCACTTCTGTCCTCTACAACCACAGCTATGTAGGTGGAAGCTGATGCAACCAGCAGCAGCATTCATTTCCACTTCAGTCTTTGGCATGTATTAATACAAGGAAATGGAAATTACTTAATAAATTCACAGTAGCGTTTAGGATCATCTATTCTGGTTTCTCAAATCCCATGCTATTCAATTCTCCATAGTTAGTCTGTAATGAGCTCAAGAAGGAAAATACACTTGGAGCCCTTCAAGCCTTTTCATCCCTAGGCACACACCACTCTGGACACATGCCTCGTGAGTCTGGCCTTGGAGACCTTTCAATGTTAACAGTCCCTGCTGCACACATGAGCTTCATGCCAAAGGCACAAAGAGTTGTACAAGCTCAGAGCTCCTCAGCTCCCTCATGGCAAACTTGCAATTGGCTAAAGCCTAACTTACAGAAAAGGATCTATTCTTTATTTGAAAGACTTCAAGACATGGAAAATCATCACCTTCTCTGGTAGTTTGTTCCACTGGTTAATCACTCTGTCAAAATGTTTCCCTTATTTCCAAGGTGAAGGTCTGACTTCCAGCTCTATGCTGTTTTCTACTTTTCTTCACCAAATTAAAGAGTACTTTAGCAGTTCATACTTTCTCCTCACCAAGTTTAAAAGCCACTTCTCATGTCATCTTTAATTCCTATTTTAACAGTTGTTTTACTTCAGTTCTTTAGATCTCCTTTTCTCTGCCCATTATTTTTTCAGCATGTTTCTTCAAATGTAGACATCAGAAGTGTGTGCAACATTAAAAAATTTATTAGTATCAACAAAGCTGTACACAGATATGAAGTATGATTTCACTATCCCCATTTTCAAAGCCATTTCAGGCCATTGTAACAGCCTTTTTGACACAGCACTGGACAAGAATCTTACAGAATCTCACCCATTCCACCATCACACCCTTCTGGGAGTACACAGCCCAGGCCACAGCTCTTTCTGTAGCACTCCTTACTCCTGCATATCTATCCATGTAAAATAATCTGTAAAATTAACCTTGTTTAAACACGTTATACATGTTACTCATGAAATTCCTTAGGAGTGCCATGTCTTCATAAGCATTAACCATTACAGTTCTTTTGTGTCATCTATAACTTAATCCCCCTAACATGCACTGATAAACTGCACACACACAGTTCATTTTTAATATTAAAACACCAAATACTGAAATGTGTACACCAAATGTCTAAATAGAAATATGCAATTCTGGTTGGTAAAGCCAACCAAACTTTTAATTTCAAAGAATCATATTGTCCAATGACTTACATTCCAGAAATCCAAAACTGTCATATTCCTCTCTCTCAATTTTTGATCAAACAAATTTATGGTGAATTTTTCCACTGCATACTGAATAGGAGGCTGAGATTTCTGGTCATCTCTCTCTTGCCTGCTTAAAAGTGCTGCAGTTAGGATTCATATTCTTCTAGTCTGGAATTTGCTTGATACTCAAGACCCACCAAAACTCAGCATTAAGAGGGCCACAGACCTTCTAGGTCACCTTTCTGAGGCACTTTCACTACAATTTATATGGTTCTGCCAACAAGAAGTAGTTATCTACGGTCTCCATCATCTTCCCATGTATTTCCACATGTGCTTCATTATTTCCTTGTGCTATAAACAGACTGCCCAATGTCATCCCAAACACAGAGACAGCTGACTCCTAACATTGTTTCCTTCCCTAAGGAGGCACAGAAAGAAACAGCTATTTCTCAAAACCCCAACACTGTACAGTGTACCTCCTACAGAGAGAGAAATCAAATTGTGCAAGAGTCAAACTGCTTCTCTCTTGCTTTTGTATGGCCCTTCCACATTTGAGCACATGAAGAATAAGCTTTAGAAGTAATGGCCCGGCAATTACTCATAGTAAGTATTTTGAAACAATGCTGTAAGGATTGATAAAAAGTGGATAACAAGATGCATGCAGTGAGTACCACACACAGATACTTGACTTCCTAGAAATTTAGAAATTCTATCATACCCCAAAAATCTGGTATGTCAGAAACATCTGGTAATTTCTAAAAAGTTTCACCAAAAATCTAAGATAAGGTTTTGTTTATAACTGACTTGTGAGTGGAATTCCACATCAGAACTTTTGTTTTTCATGCTGTTAAAATTTATAGTGGTTTTGCACACAAGGACGATAACTAGTTTTATCAAAATGAAAACCAAAGTAACAAGGATGAGAAATGCCTCACTGAAGACAGCACATCAACTAGATAACCTGCTTAGGAGATCCTTTCAACTTTACCAGACTGTCCAGTTGTTACAAAACATGCACACAACAAATCTGTTATGCCTCCCCCATTTTAGACTATGGATTTCTTACTGATTTGTACAATTCCTTGCATAGCAAATCTGTTTGCATTAACACCCTTCACATGCAATATGGAAGAGTAAAGCCTACATAAAAGGAAAAGTATCCCAGAGAAACAAAATACAGCTTTCACAGCTTTGATTTTCCTTTTTTAGCAGTTTTTCCTCAGAATTTTCTCCATGCATGCCCAAGCAACAGGGAAATGGGCATCAGACACTCTCAGTTCTGATTGATCAAACTGAGTTTGAACACACAGAGCTCATTTGTGTCAGGCCTGTTTCAGTAACAAAAGGCTGAGAAACACCAACTGCCACACAAAGCACACATCCATTGACTCATCTAATGCTTGACCTTCCAGGTCAATTATTAAAACAAATCCCTTTTCACTGCAGATGAGCTATTTTTTAAAGTAAAGCACTTAAACTAGAAACTCTGTTACATGCTCCAAAATTTTCCAGTAATTTAACCCTGCAGTTTCCACTTTTAAACAACTCAAGTCTTTCTTGGCTGCTCTCCATAGCAAGACTTTCAATAACAAATGTGGCACCAAAAACACTTCTTTGCAAGTCGAACCTCCTTTTGTCTCACCAAGGTACTTACTACTACAGAACACTGACAGAAGTATTGGCAATTGCAAAATACTAGGCTGACTACAGGATGCCTGACATCTATTTTCAATTGAAACAGAAGTTAGCTTTTTCTACAAATAATCATCTTTGCTAGATTCATTTTGTAGAGAGCAGCATCTAACTTTTTATGGTCTATATGTTATTTGCAACACAAGTGGATCATATTACTCATCCTTTAAAAATGAGTTTTATTTATTTGTAAGTATGACCATACATAGGACAACACAATAGCAAACTTTTCAGATACTCTCGGTATCTGAAACAAAATGCCCAATGACAAATTCAAAAAGGGCCAGCCCTGTTTAATTTTCCAGCCTCAACTAGTCTATAATTTTTAATATAGATTTTATTTTTATGAAGTGATTTTATGAAGTACAAATTTGGCAACTATAACACATCTTACTAAATAGAAGCAGTTAGCCTAATGATTAGTTTAACTTGCAGGCTACAGTCCTAATCCAACCTGCTGGCCATTCCAACTAGCCTACAGTCTATTTTTCCCCATGAGAGAAGGGATTATAATTTGGGCACCAAACAGCCAAAAATCCACTATACTCACCCTGCACATTAGTGGCTAGGTAGAAATGTGGACAAATAAGATGAGGCAGTGGTGACATGCAGCCTAGGGATGCTCCATAAACCAATATCATTACTGCCATAGATGTTATGTGCTTTAGTTAGCTGTTGGAGTAGGATTCAGTAGACGTGATGCAACCTGTAGCTCTGCTACTGGCCTGGAGGATGATCCTGAACAAAAGACTTCTCTTCCCGATGCCCATGTCTGCATCATGAACACACAGATATAATAATAATGCCTATCTCTCCTGTAAATACTTCATGAATTACAGACTAAAAAAGTCTAAGTATTTCTATGTATGGTTTTCTATTTAAACTGTCTAGCATCAATATTTAAGAAGCATTTCTTTCTTTTTAGAAAGTAAGAGTATCTTTAGACTGCCTTTTTGTTCTTTGATGGCACTTTTCACATGGAAATGAGGAAGAATATTTCCCCCTCTGCCTTCCATAGCTCCATATAAAAAGCAGACTTCATTATATCACTAATACTTCTCAACATTTAGTTCTGATAATCAATTAAGAGACTGAGTTTAAATAAACTCCAGTTTCAAAGCAAACAAATTGAATTAAGCTCTAAAATTGAATTAAGTCTTCATTAAATATGAGATTCCAAAGAGAGGTTTAGTAGCGAATAAAAGAAAACCAAAATGAAACAAAATAAATGGTAAAGTACAATTCCAAGGGTTGTGTAAGGCATTGCTATATCCCCTTTAGCTGTTACCCCTGCTTCAAATGCTTATTTACGTTTGTTTTTCCCAGAGTGACTAATCCTTTGTCACAAGCATGTTCTTACTGAGATATAATACCTGTAATTTGAACTGAGTAAAGCTGAAGCACTCCATTTATAAGGAAGCCCCAAGCAGAATCATTAAAGAAAATACTTCTTTTTCAAAATTCACAAATTTTACTTAGCACCTTGAAACAATAAAATCCCTCTTCCATTTCCAAATCTCCTCTTCCTCATTAATACAGTATACAAGAGCACTAGTGTGCAATTTTCTGCATCTGTTCTTAAAGCCTCTCACTCACATTTTTAAAGGAATTCCATGTGAAATATTGCTGCCCAAAACATTCCGTTTTGAGCTTACACTGGCACTTGTTTGTGAACAAAACCAAATCACTTAAACATACTAAATAAAGGATGGCAGCTACCTACTCCAATTTCAAGAGGCCAAACTGCATTGTTCATATAATCACTTGCAAATGTTTAGCATCTCATACAAAGAAGCCAGAAAATGCGTATGAAGTGCTGACTGGTGAGGCAAAGAACTGAAAAATATAAACTTGCATCTGGAACTGATCTTGCTAAGAATTTCATAAGCAGACAAACAATGCATGTAGCAGTGTAAAAAAAGGTCATGAGACCTTCCCCACATTCTGAAGGGGGTACACTGACCACCAAGCATTGATTCAGTCTTTAGTTTCCTCAGACAAAGCCCTAGTTCTGTCCTGAATACGAGGTAAGTCACTGAAAAGTTTTAAAACCCTATCCCTCTTCAGAATACAAGAGCATTTTTCTAAAAAAAGCTGATTAATGAGAAACTTGCAACTTATTGCATTTTCTGTGTATATATGAAGTTAAACACACTACCTTGAGGTCTGAAGATACAGAGAAACTAAATGACTATACATTGTAACACTACATAATTCATGTTATAACAAAAACAGCATTGATAATGTAACACTATTTTTTAAATTGCTGCCAAAGCACGTAAGGATTCTGAAAGAACCCTGTGTATCTTATATAGTCCTAAAATAATTATAATTCTGTTGTTTCTCTAGCTGAAGATCAAAATATTTAACTCATTTCCAAGGGCTTTATCTTGTCCATGACCTGTGCCTGTGGTTCATTCGGATCACTTACTCAGCTGACTTTCTGATCAGTTTTTGGGAGGTAAGGACCACTGGAAATGAATATATAACTCCATAGAAGTGAGTCAGGATTTGTTATTATGCTATCATCAGCTGCATTGTTTCTGCTTGCTTCTTGTCAGCGTTAGCCTCCACATTTCTAGTCAGCAAATATTTAAAGGATACTCACACTATACTGAATAGTGTGAAATAGAGCTGCTCTGCACGAATTCTTTGGACAGATGTATTTCAGGCATGCTAAATCAAAAGACTTAATGAAAATTACTCATATGAGGCACCATTCGAATTTGCTTTACAAAAACCATAGATTTACAAAAATACACAGAAGTCTTCTTTTCATTAGAAACTCCGGTACAATCACTTCAGTTCATCATCTGTTATGAATATTTTATATACTTGTATCAATTTGGCTGTTTCTAATTCTAAACAGTTAAACTCCAATTGTTTGGCAGACTACTACAGAGGACGTTGAAGACTTGCAAAACACTATAAAATCAAAATTAAAGATTGCATGTGCATTATAAAACTGGAATATTTCCCTGAGACTGTCAAACACTAAACAGCAGGCTCAGCTATTCAGGGTGAAATACTTCCCTATTTAATTATACAAATCCTTCTAGTGAAGAAAATGAATCATGTCTGAGATGACAGATTGTTTTTTCCTTTCCCCTTCAAAACACATATATTGTTTTTCTGCTTACAAAACTCTTACAACCAAGAACTGCTCCAGACAAAAGTTTTATATTTTTCAGTTCTTTGACTCACTAGTCAGTACTCTGTATGCTAAAATACAGCAGCAAATTTTACAGCAATTGTAGGCCATACAAGTACCTCCAGGACCTAGCTAAGAAATACCCATGGCATTATGACAATTTGTTATTGCAGCCTTTGCTGCATTTCTTTTCTATTTCCCCCACATTCAAGCACACAGATGGTAAAGCATCACTTCAAATATATCAAATACTATATTTGACTTAACCAGTTTTAAGCTTACATTAACTTTTTCTCTACAAAAACAAACACATTAAAAGCTGAGCAAAAAGCAGCGTGCAGTAATAAAAACAAAGAATAGAAACATGAAAATTATACTGTATTATTCAACCCATAAGCTGCATATTCTTGCCTACAAGAAGAGCTGCTACTGGAACACCACTCCTGGGCTCCTCTCCTAATTTCAGTCCCAAAGCTTTGGTTATCAACTCTTCTAAATCTGATTGACCACTTCAATTTTGAGACTGACAGCTAGGATCTATTCTTAAGTACATGCATTCAGAAAGTATGGTTTATAGCAGAACTCACTATAGTTTCTGTATTTGTGGTACAATTTATGAAGTTAGTACTTTGTAGGCAGAAAGGAACTGAAAATGGTTTAAGTGGCTAAAAGGAACAAACTACTCTCTTCCTTATGCTTACCACTTTTGTGAAAAAACATACAGTTCTCACAGTACAGAACATTAGCAATTAAAATATAAATGAACAATTGTTATCTATCTTTCTACATGCTGAAAGTTCTGGCCGTATCTCCCTTTTCAAAAGTGCATTATTACTTTTTATCAAGCACCCAAAAAAAAAAAAAGAAGCTGAAAAAGCTGTTGAAATGTCAGAACACTCTAACATTAATCACATGCACTTCATTTTTTTGTTTTAAATTCAATTTTTATTTTCCAATTCACACTGTAACTGTAATAATTCATTGTTTTAGGGTTTTTTTCCCCAGCAATTTACATGAATAAAAAAAAACCCGATGAGCCACTTTAAGGCTGTGACATCTAACTAGAAAAGTTACCATTTCAACTGTATTAGCCTGACTTGATTTCTGAATCTTCTGATGACAGATACGTGTTTATGAATTTCAGACACCAATGCAATTCTACAATGAATGTCCTGAATATTCAATTGATGCTTTCCCATAAACACAGGCTAAGAAAAAAAAATAAAGCTACAATCATTCAAAAAACTGTTTAAATGACATGATTTATAATACCACCACACAATTCTTACTTAAACATCATACAATTGAGCATTTATTCAACCTTTTACTTCTTGCAATATGTAATAGCAGGCAAGAAAGCGCATTCCTTGCCAACTGGCAAACAAATAGTACTGCAACAGCTAACAGGGGTTATAATTTTTCCTTCAGCTTGAATACTACAAAAAACGTTTTTAGAAGCAGACTATTTATTTAATGGGTAAAAATATACTCCAAAATTACCAATAAAAATAAATGTGCACAAACCAGAAAAAGTTGCAAATTAAATACCTCCCTCTCTCCACTCAAGCTATACTACTAATCTCTAAGTATAACTGGTCCCTCCAAATAAGGGTTTTCTTCAAAATCATCACTGTCCATATACTAATCAGATATCCTCTTCCTCCTCTGTCCAGTTAGCTGGGTCTACTTGAGAAAGAACAAATAATCTCTGGTTTCTTATCCTTTCAAATGAGTTTCATGCCTGAGAAGCTGAGGATCTCAACTATTTACTTACAAGCATAGTAGATACTCCACAGAAAATGTGCAACAGACATGACACTGGCTTGAAAACCTTCCAGTGTAATTCTGGTTGTTACATTAATAATAATAATAATAATAATAATAATAATAATAATAATAATGATCTGCAGTAAAATAACAAGTATAGCAATACTATTGTGTGAATAAATTTCAAAGTGGTTTTATTTCATAAATCTACCATCAGAAAAGGTTTTTCAACTTTAGAGGAAAAAATTGGATTGATTGCTTGTTAGAGACAGATTACATAAAATTACATACTTTATTCAAATGAGAACAAGACCAATTCTGGCAATAGAAGCAACTGTGCTTACATTTAATTTCCAGATATTTGTAACAAGCTATTAATCACCTTTTTTCCACAAGTCCAATAGGGTTTTTTTTAAAGAGGGCTTTCTAACAGTATTCATACACATCTGATACAAGCAAGCCACAAGCTAAGTGCATTTGATGACACTTTCAGTGGTATTGACTACTCAGTTCCAGCTCTCTGAGCAAAATGTTTCCACTGCAACTGGTTTACTCTCCTTTTAATTAAAAGGTAGACTGCATAGCTAATAAAGGAAAAATAATTAGAATATTAATTACACCCAGTGCAGCAATATTTAAGCTCTCCTGTCATAACCATAGGGCAAGGCAATTTTAAAACATGTTGCAGCATGAACAGGTACTGTTTAAGGAGTTGGAAGGCAGTCAGACTCAGTCTTACAAAAGCCTTTACATGCGGGCTCATAAAACAAATTCCCCACTGATATACCTTTACACCGGCAGGTCTGTGCCCTGAAACTTCCTTAGGTATCTACACTCTGTAAGGGATGAGAATCCAGATGCATGTCCCTCTCTAACATGCTCTGCCATTGGCCTTGTGAGTTTGTCCCTGCAGCAGTACGATTTCAAAAGGAGGTTTACAGAGCACCTGTCCCACCTATCCCCTTTCACTCCACTCCAAAACTCTGGTGACCAGCACAATATTGTGGGTATAATGAAATATGCACTTCATTTCTCTCTGGTGGAGCAGACCGAGTTCCAGCATTCAGCATGAGATCATAATGTTCTTTATGGAGAAAGCTGACAGTCCCAGTACAGTTTCTCAGATCATCAACTCCTCTAGCTACATCTGCAACACTACTTCAGTAAATCACTGTGCAATTGCAAAAAGGATACACATGCACAAAAAATAGATGGTTGGCTGAACCAGTTCCATGTATGCTTGGCCTGGGATATTTTATGTTTTTGTTCCAGCCCCATGAAGTCTTTAAACCATACAAAAGGCTTCTTTAGGCACTGCTGTAACAGTATAGTGGCAGGGATTAGCTGCACCACTTCCTCAGTTGGTCAAATCCAAGATAAGCCTGCACATCCTTCAAGTTGCTTTGTAAGAAGCTATCTTAAATATAAGAGCAAACAGCTAAGCCACTGGTAGAGTCTAATTACTTATTTGTTTGGGGTTTTTTTCCTGCTGAATTCTTTAAAATCAGAGAATCACAGAATGGGTCAGGTTTAAAGGGACCACGGTGGATCATCAGGTCCAACCTCTCTGTTCAAGCACAGTCATCCTGGAGCACTTGGCACAGGATTGCATCCAGATGGTTCTTGAGTATCTCCAGTGAGGGAGGCTCCACAGCCTCTCTGGGCAATCTGCTCCAGTGCTCAGTCACCTGCACAGTAAAGAAGTTCTTCCTCATATTCAAGTGGAACTTCCCGTGTTCCAGTTTACACACATTGCCTCCTGTCCTAATGTTGGGTAGCACTGAGAAGCTCCTAGCTCCAGGAGGCACCCTCCTTTTAGGTACAGATAAACATTGATGAGGGCTCCTCTCAGTCATCTCTTTTTGATGACGAATAGGCCCAACTCCCTCAGCCTCTCTCCTAGGAAAGCTGCTCTGAAAGATGTCCTTACTATCTCAGTGCATGATACTTTTCACTGCCTAAACCATACAAACAAATTCTATTCGATTACATAAACGAAATATTTAGCATCCATAACAGTGAAAAGGACAGTCAGTTCCACAAATATTGGGAGAGTCCTAATGCTTGAAAAGAAGTGCTTGCAGATCATGATTTTTAGCTTAAGAGGCAACATCCTACATCAACTTTTATCTTGTGGTTCGTGTGTGGCATTGAGTTCAACAAAGCAAAAGGTATGAGAATTTCTGTACAGGACATCATGCAGTGATATATCTCTTTTAATCACATTTTCTAAACAGTTCTAAGAGTCTAATTTATAGTCTGTCACCATATGGAATGTTTCTCAACAAAAATGAAAAGCCTTTTAAAATTTAATTCCTTTAACAACAGTCTGCTCTTTTAATACCATTGAGAGAGCATTGCGATAGTCACAATGTTTTTAGGAGCATTTTCTTTGGGCACAAGATGCAAAATACCATTGAGACATTCTTCCACTTCAAATCAGACTGGAAGCAGTGACACACAGGCAAGCTGACCCAAACATCACTTCAGCATATTAAGAAAAAAATCATCATCTCAATTTTAATAACACCACCACCACAAAAAACTGTAATTGCACCATCATAAATGAACCCTTTTTCTTCTTCTTCTTTCACCTTAAGGAGTAGTCTGTAACGAAACCTCTCTGTAGGTACAGAAGATGTTGCTGACCTGGTTCAGTCCCAGCTCTGAAGTGGCCACATCCAAACAAGCAATAGCTCTGCATTTGGCAATTGGTTTATACTTCGCTTGAAATCAACTTTCAACCGTATGAGAGCATGAAGACATCCATCATCACAGGCTGAACTTACTATCTTGGTGTTCTAGGTAACTTTTGTATGATCTACTCACACACCAGCAAGCTGATAAAATTTATGAGTAACCCCATAACTACAATAAGAAAGATCCCTCTGTTGGTTCTATCTTATATAACACAGACTGGCAGTAGTAGTAATAAATAGAGCTTTGCACTCCAGTGACAGTGACTTTTTTGGAAGCTCTGACATTGAATTTGTATTTTATTTTGTTACAATAAAGTTCATGGCACAAAGAGTGTGAACTACATTCGAGAATTAGGCTCTTCAGACAGATGTAAAACATTTAAAGTGTGGAAGAGCTGACTACTTGGTGCACCAACGTTTTTTTGACATTTTATTTCCCTTCTTTTTCTGACATGCAAGCCAAAAATCACAATTAAATGACATCTTCCATGGTATAGTATTTGAACACATTAAAACAAATCAAGGCAACAAGCTCAAGAATTCCAAGAACTAAATCAGGTGTGTTGTTATTTATTTCAAGAAGATATAAGAAAGAATGAATAGCACTTGATAGTCTGTAAGACACATAAGCAACATACAATCTTCACGTTTTCACTCCTCAAAATGTTATGTAGAATTACCTTAACAGAAGTTCTTTGGGTAGTTTTTTGTTAATAAGGGCTTCATCATTATTTGAGAAAACCTAGAAATAGAAAGAAAAAACACTATTTTAAAAACAAATAAGAAAAACATCTTCTAAAGTGGCTATTCACCTTCTACTTAGGTGCTTAATTCTCTTACTGTTAATATCAAGTTCTCAACATGTTAGTTGTCAATACTATAAAATTATTTCAATGTGCAAAACAGAGCCACACTCCCACGTACACCTGCTCTTCCCTAGTGCTAAGATTTAACCACACAAAAATTGTGGAGCAACTTAATAACCATGAAACAAACACACACTCCACAAAAAAGTGTTTTAAGCAGTAGTGAAACCTCAAGCAATAGCAAGACACATACAAACACACACTGGCTGCACAGTCCTAAAACTGTCCCATTACAGAAAACAAACTGGACACTTCCCAGTTATTCACGTCCCTCCTTTCACTGTCTACAGTGCAAATACTTTGGCCCCGGTATGTGAATATGGATAAAATATAACTACCTACACGTTTAAAGAATTTAGTGGCACAGATAGGGCAGCAACTGCTATATAAGTAAAATAAGCACATCAAGAAATGCTACAAGAAAAGCTGAAAATACCTCTCACCCAAACTTAATATTATTAAGATATATCCTAAGAGGGGAAAAAAAAAGAGAGAGACTAAAAGAAAACATCCCAAGACAAAGTCAGGCAATAATAAGGTTATACAGTCAACAGCTAAATAGAAAGACTAAAACAAAGATGTTGACCAGATTTACAACTTAGTCCAAATATTTAGGTTTGAGAAATTTTACCAGAGGAACACAGCAATAAACAAAACAGAAGGTGAAATGGAATTTAAGGAACCATGGCAAAGACTGGAAGATATCAAAGTCACAAGCAATCATTCCCTGTGTAAAGAGAAGAGCTTTAGGGAGTTCAATTGCTGTCCATAATACCAGAAACAAAAACTAGGAAGAAGGATCCAAAACAGATGCGTTTTCTGAATGCTAAAACATAAATATGAAAATCACACGAAACATTAAAACAACTGGAAGAAATCTTCTCCCTTTATTAAGCGTATGCTGTTCTTGACATCAGGGTATTACCCTTTGCTCATCCTACTATCCACACACATTGTATACTTGGAAACTATTTGCTTTGCTTCTTTGTTAAAAAAAAGAAAAGAGAAAAAAGGAAGGTGGTTCTGAGAAAAGGTCCATAAAAGCAAAGAAAGAAAAAAAAGTTGAATATTAACTTGGCTTTGTCTTCATAAAGGAAGGGAGACAGCAAAAATTACAAACAAGAATTTTGAAAATATCTCCCTAAAAACACTGTAAGATTTGAAAACTTGAACCTCCTTCTGGCTGTTGCCAAGAACCCTTTTCCTCTTCTAGTACATCCTAGACTGATTTCAAGTTTAACTGCATACTACTGTTCCAATTTTGACATAGATCTCTTCACCCACTACCTCTGTGCACGGCTATCCCCACAGCTAAAGACAATAAAGCTGTCAACTTTCAATAGGACTGGCAAGTTTAATCAAGCTTCCTTTTCCAGCAACTGGAGCAGCACATTTATTCACAGACTAGGCACTACAGATACTCAAAGCATAAAACAACCATGAATATCTATTTCAATAGGACAATTCTAGTTCCTTCAGGATAGAGACTTTAAGCAGTTCCACATGGCTGAACATAGGCTCAGCTTTGCTCTGGTTGTTTTATACCCAATACCCACTGCTGTTGATTTTTTTCAGCCTTTAGGCTGAAATACACCATGTACATCAACAACATTTTTAGAACCGGTTGACTGCTTCTGACTTTGACAACTCATAGGTTTATGAATTATCCACATGTGTGCCATTTTTATATATGCTACTCAAAGTTTGCAGCTTGTAGCCTGAAAACAATAGCATAAATTGGGATTTTTTTTTTAAAGAACAGTCAATATGCCTAATTGTGTTTACAGCAGAAGTCATTCAGAAAAAAGGAACATATATGCCATCCTCATAGAGGCTAGGATCACTAAAGAGCCAAGTAAGGAAATATTCCTGTGCATTGCAGGTTAGGAATATAAATCACAAGCAAAGGATGTCAACTCCATGAGAGCACACAAAATATGTGGTAAAACAGACAAGTGAACTTAGATCTCATTAATTCTGGTTGAGAATCTGAACATTCAGTATCACAGATCTAAAAATCCTCTTTTAACTTATATTATTCTATAGTTGCAGAAAATGCCTCAAAAGTTACATCATCTAGCAGACACATACATGCATAAGCATACATTTTTAAATAAAGCTACTTCGCAGACTGCTACTTGTTTACATGTGTGCTGTCACTTTGCCTATACGAAAAAAATCTGCTTATCCTTTTTTTCTTTATGCCACAGACTCTCAAGTATACAGTAACATATATATATATATATGTATATTTCCATATGTGCTTATTGTGTGAGGGTGACACAGGATTTGAGTTAGTAAGGTATGAGGCAAGTTACTCTAAAGATTTAAGCACACATTATAGCTCTTTGTGTTAAATAGTATTTCCAACTACTCATCAATAAAACTGAAATCACTCCAAATCATGGCACAGTACTAAGTATTTTCCTATGGAGGCCAAGCTAAAAAGCTAAACCTACAACCAAACCAGCAACTCTTAGGAAAAAGGCTTATAATCTCTATGTAAGAAAATTCTAAAGTTAAAGTTGGACAGACAAAGTATTTTGAATACATGGCAGCTTATCTGACCAATATGGTTCATTTAGGAATCCCAGTTAAAACTGGAAAAAAAATGCAGCTTTTACTACAAGAAGTGTGTGACCTGCCCAGCCACACAAAGTACCACACCTGCTACACCAGCAACAGATGAGGGCGCAAACATATTCAAAGCAGTTTTCCTTCAAACTGTAAATTCTATGTGCTCTTGTATGCATTAGCAGCAGTTCTCACATACTAATGTACTATTATTATTATTGAATAAGCGGATCAGAGAAATGGAAGTGTCTCTTTATAGTACTCTTTTACTCTGTGAAAGTTTATTAACCTCTAGACCCATATTGCATCAGCATCTCAGAAGAAAAGAGGGGCTGCTTTAAAGGCTCCTCAATAAGTTTTCCCCCAAATAGAGAACAGACACAGGACAACTAAGGTAATCATTGTCTAGATAAACATTTGTAACATGATTTCGAGTGCATGCAAGCAGAAAGAAAAGACAGAAGGTGCAAACAGGACAATATACTCATTCTTTGAGCAGTTCCTGATAATTTAAAAATTCCATCAATGAAGCAAAAAACCTAGTATATTCATGTACTGTTCTTTTTATTTTTTACTTAATTTTTATTACATAACCTCAAATTTTCTGTTTCTATTTATTAAAAAAATCCACCAAAAACATTTGGTCAATGAAGTGTTCAATCACAGTAAAAAATATTCTATGCTTGTCAAATAACATTTTTTCTCTTCACTTACAGATCATACTGACAATGACATGTCCTCAGAATACCTGTACACAATAATCCAAAATAACTATTAAGAATACCCTGAATGCAGAAAGAATATTTCTGCTCTCTTTGCTTTTGTATTTGGTAGCAAGTTTGACTGCATTAATGACAGGGTATCTCAAACTCTACAAAAGTATGGTTTTAACTGCATAAAATCCCCAAATACAACAGACAAATCTCTGCACAAGGAAAAAGGATGAGATTGAACATATGTAACAAATGTTACTCTAAAACCAGTTTTAAATTTCCTGTAAATACAAGAAGAGATATCTAAGATCTCTACATTCTTAAAAGACTTGCGAGAACAAATAACACAAAACAAAATCCACAAGAGAAAACTGCAAATGCTTACAACTTGAATCTTCAGCCATTTCTTACCTTCCTTAACTGACCTCTCTTGGTAACATCTTCATTGTACTTTTGCAAGATTGCTTACAAGTTAAAAAGGGAGTATTTTCTTTAAAAATTACCTGATGCTTTCTTACAATAAATTTCTTAAGCAACTACACTTTAAAAATATCTTTATTATATAAATAAAATATCCATTGTGTAAATCTGTGAAACCTAAAAAGGATAATCTCCCCATTTTAATTCCCTTTCCATATTATTAAACATACTAATTGCCACTAGTCCTAGAACATAACTTCTTGGTACACCACACTTAGCTTGGTCACCACTGAAAGCAGCACATTAATCTCTTCTGGTCTAACAGCCAGTGAAAAAGGTCTCCTGTTTCCACCAGAATTAATGAGATGAAGAAGTCTCTTCTGATAGAATTATTTCAAGATCAAAATAAGGTTACACTACTAATTTTGGTGATAGTCCTCATATTTTTTTTAAGGATGCAATTTCAGTTGTCATTCAGTCCTCTATTGAAGAGGACTATTTTCTTAACAGATGAAACAGTTTTGCTAGCGGCTCATCCATTATGGCTCAGTTCCACTGAGATATTTATGTACCTAATTTCCACTGAAATCAGAGTAGATAAGGACTTTCAACCTGTCAGCTTCTCAAAACAAAAGTTATTAAAAACCCAGACTCTCAAAAATAGCCTAGCTTAGTAGCTAAAGGAATTATGGGTAAAAGTAGGTTTGGGGAAGATGAAGTGTGAAAGACTCTAAAGAGCAACAGCAAAAGGCATATATAGTGAAAACAAGGCTGAAGTATTTATCAATTTGGGGAAAAAAACCAACATTGGGTCATTTTCACCAAAGACAGTAGGCTGGAATTAAATCCATATATTTCCTCCCCTTCTATGGAAGGCAGAGCACACGTCCTACTTAAATTATAAATACAGCCATATGCATAAAACATCAAGTCTTTCAAGTTTTCACTGGCAAGAACAATTTCTATTAAGTATTATTCATGCAGTAATAGATATGGTAAAACCAAATTTTAAAGGAAAATCCTAAGTGATGTGCAGATTTTTGTTGCCAAACACAAAACCCAGCAGCTTGCTGCATATCTCTCTTTCTCAGTTGAGACACCCAATTGCTGCCCGTGCAATTTTCCTTTTCCCATGCTATTGGAAGCACCTGGTGCTATAGTGGTAGGAAAGCCACCAAATTGACTTTGCTACCCAGAGCAGCTCACAAGCAAACTAAAGTAATGAATGGCATCCTAAAAAACTCTCTATTTAAATACACCACAAAAATGGAGGAGGAAGAAGAGGTAAAACAACCTTCCTTAACCATAAATTTCAGATTATCTCATGTTCCACTCTAGTATAAATGTACAAAATTCTGTAATGCTCAGAGAATTGCTGCTAGCTAGGGCTTCCTCCAGAAATGTACCATCAATGCATCAGACAGGCAGAATCATTTAACACCATGCAAGTGGCAAAACGTAGCCGTATCCAGGCAACAAAAGGAGCGTTAGACGGGATATACATTGCCAACAGAACTGAAATAAGTGATATCGAAGACACAACAGCTGATGGCACAGGACTGCTGCTAAATTAGAGCCCATGGCAAACCTTTCTGTATAATCAATAAAAATTACGACACACCAAAGTGAGCCTAGAAATGCAATCCCATCTTGAACCAAGCTTGTCTACAGCAGAGACAGACTGGCAAAATCTTTTATTTCAACACACAGACACTGTCTGCCCTCCAGGCTCTTGTTCCTATGCTCCAGCTGTTCACCCTGCTCTGGCTCAGGCTTTGCTTTTGTGCATTTTAAAATCCAGCCTTCCTGGCCTGCTGTGGTTGTTAACATTTTCTTCCCTTTGGAAATACACTACTAGAGCCCAGAGCATGGTCTCCAGTAGCCTTATAGCTTCCTCCTTGCTGCCAGATACCCCTTGGATCTTTTGCACTGGTCTTTCCTTGGGTACTTTCTCTCCTAATGCTGTGATGACGAACCAACTGAACAAAAGCAACACCTCATATTGAATACTTCTGTTCTTATTGTGCCAGTTATCTTAAAGAGTTAAAGCTCACCTTCAGAGAAGAACAAATGCACCTAAGCACTCTTTTTTGCTTAATGCCTTCCAATGACCTAAGGCTGCTTATAAGGGCGATAATGCTTTTAAAATTTCCCCAGAATAAGTGCTGTTAAACATAATAAAACCTTCCAGGCAGAAGCAGCTGGCCACACTGCCTGCTTCGCTGCTTGATTCTCTTCCAGAAGAGCCATCATTCTTGTTTTGCCAGCACTGGTATTCATACCACATCATTCACATTTTACTGGAGGGCATCAGCTGGGCTCTGCAAGGCCCTGTTCTTACTGGGTGACAGAACAAGGTCATTTGTGAACTTCAGAGCTGATGTCTGCCACTGCACAACTCTACCTCAAGGCCGCTGGCTGTTCCAACCCAAGTGCCTCCCAGTGCAGAGCAGAAGGTGCTAGGAGGTTGCCTTTCCCGCTGCCTCAAGCACACCAGCTCATCCTCAGTTGCTCAAACAGCTCACATCACCCTTTCCTGTGTGTTTTCCTGAAGGGCAGTCACCTATTGCCAACATTATCTGGAAATCACCAGTCAAGCCTTTTAAAGAGCACGGCTCCATTCCTGCAAGCAGACAGGGTATTAAGGTCTAACAGGTTAACCTGACCTGTTGGCTGAGATGCCCATACTCTAATGCAAGACTCAGCCTTGTCTCCTACTAAGTCACCAGAGACACAGCAATCCTCCGACTCCAGTGCAATAGTTCCTATTCTTGCTTGTTAAAAAGGGGAAATCCAATGGTTTGCAGAATTTGCGATTGACCTAATTACTTGCAGGCCTAAAATTCAGTTGAAAGATAACATTTTATCAATACTAGCTATCATGTATGCTGTTTGGTAGCTAGCATGGCAGAAAACATTACGTTCAATCCAACACCTCACTAAAAGAAAGAGGCATTACACTATTATTGGCAAAAATAATGGGTTGCAAGCTCTGCTTTCCCACTGTTACTGTAAAATAGGACCTACATGGAAGACTAACCCTTCATTCAGGTGCACCCAGCACCAGAGATGGCAGAACAAACCTGAACCATGTAGAAAAATAAGCAATTCCTTATCTAATCTTCCATGACTAGAGACTAGTTCAAATCAGGAAAGAAAAAAAAAACATAAAATAAAAATCCAACAACTACTGTTTAAACACCAAGAAATTTGGAAAAAGCTGTTAATTGTATCCCCATATATTCTTTAAACATATGCAGAGAGACAGCTGAAAAAACAGGTTTGACAAAGTTTTATCCTCATCATCTGTTAGTCATATACTGATTGGCAAATCTTTCCTTCAATTTGCTTTCTTAAAAAAAAAAATGACTGAACATTTCCTTTTTCAGATAATTATCCATTATTCGTCTTTTAAGATTATACCCTTCCAAACAGTACATGATGATGCATTTAGACATAATTCCTAAAAAAACTAAATTAAAATAAGGCATTGAATTAGCAGTCCAATCTATAAAGTACTTTGAACTAGAATATGGGGAAACCCATATCGTCATCTTTATAGGCTCGGAGAGCAACAGACCCATTAATCAATGGGAGAATGGCAGAAAATTAAAATCAGATGGATGAAGCAGTTGTTGCCTGTAACCCATCACAAGGGTAGAAAGTAGCCCCTCACAAGGTTGATTATGCATCATACAGATTCTATATTTCTTGACCAGGTAAATAACAAATCACTCTTTAAGCATCAGAGTCTCAAACGGAATTTGCAAAAGCCCAAGTTAAAAACACCCAAGAAAAGTTCTTTTCTTTGACCACTCAAGTAACTTTGAGACTCTAAGCAGAAATACTGGAGAAGATTCTAAGGTAGTTTCCATCACAACATCCACAAGGACTGTGTGTTCAAATTACAAATTGCATAATCACAAAAATAATCCAGTTGGTGTCACACAATTTTGTAGAATCATGCTATAAACACACATTCTCAAAGGCACTCAGAACATGATATGTTTCTGAACAAAATCAGTCCAAGAGAAAAAGTTAGTGTCCATTCACTTCAATGTAGCAATATTTGCTTAGGGATAGCCATGTAGTCTCAGCCAACCAAATTTAATCCACATCACAGATTCAGAGCCCTTAGGAAAGCACCTATCAAAACTCCTCTGAATCCCTCCTTCTCTGTGTAGCTGTTTTTACTGACATACATATGGCTAAGTTTTATTCCCAGTCTTCATATCAGTGCACAAGCTAACAGGCTGATGGCACAACAGAGACCTGAAATCCTCCTGGAGTGTTCACACAGAGATTCTTCTACAAGTCCATTTCCCCAGGAGTTTGCACCATTCTAATTTGAACTGACAGAGTCCTCCCTCCAGTCACGCAATTCCATATCCAGAAAGGCAATTCTTCTTATTGCACTTAGCTCAAACTGTAAATGAAATTACAGCTCAAGTACTGACTGCATGAGTGAAGCAGTCAGAACCCTTGTTCTAAGCACCTGTGAAACAAAAATTTTGAGTACTAATCCTCCCCCTGCATAACTGCTCTTCAAAAACACATTTGAGACATAAAAGGTATGGCTTATTACAGGAATGGCTCTATAGTTTCTACAAAGCCACTTCAAAGCAGTGCTTGATCTGCCTCAAAAACACCATGCCAGAACTGAGGTTTTTCCTAGTACTGACCATGAAATCTTTACTGTGAAGGGCAAATCTTCTCTGGAAGGCAAATCTCCCAAGAAAATGAACAAGGGAAAAAAAAGAAAAAAAAATCTGCTTTGTGGCTACATGTATCATACATGCAGTGCATAATTAATGAAACCTGCCATTTATGTAATGCATTATTAATAAAATCTTTCAATTATAAGAGACAAAATTAGGTACCTCTTCATGGTTACAAGCAGTAATTACACTTGACTTCAAAGGAAATAGCATCATAGTAGCATTTCCATAACATCTTTTTCAAACTGTTCCAAGAAGGGTAATAGGTTGAGATTTAGAAGAGAAACCGGACATTCAGTATTTGCCAAAATATATGTTTCTTGAATTTCTGCAGAAAAAAAATGATCTTTTGTTTCAGAAGTATTTCGGCAAATAGTCTATAATCTACAAGCACACTTAGCTATTTTGCCCCTTAATATTTATATAACTACTATGTAATACCAAGCTATGATATGGAAGAGACTGTGAAGTTCTGACCTCAATTTCAACCTCTGAAGACAAACTTGACATACTAGTAGAGTTTCACATTTATGCAGATTTGATGATGTCGTCATCTCCTTGATTTAAATTTACAGAACATACTGGTTAACCAGCTGAACAGCAACCAAATCCAATGAAAACCAAATTGACTGTTTCCTTCTGCCTACCAAGGAGAACACAGGAAAACAATGGAATAGAAGAAGAGTATAACATGAAGTAAGGCAAATATTTTGAGTGCTGCAGCTTGATACCAAATATTGAGTACTTTCTTGTGGGCTACATAGCAGGAGTTCATAGTTCCAAACAGTCATAAATATGCAAGTCCAGAAAAGGGCAAAATTCCAATCCTCCTCTAGCAGTGGTTCCTCCAGCGCAAAGACAAAAACCCATGAGGAATCCCTCAAGAAATTGGCTGTAGTTGATTTTGTCAGCTGAGGTGCCCTTGTGTCAACTATTGCTGCATTTCCATTACCTCCCTGTACCAAATAGAAATTATTTTGATCCATTTAAACATTTAAATTCATGCTGTAGTTTTGTTCGGATGGGTTTTGTTCTGTTTTGGTTCGGGGGGGTGGAGGCGGATCCATAAGAGGAAGGTCATTTGAGACAGCAAAAATTAAGCATTTACAAATCCTGTGCTTACTTTTCCTCAAATGTAAGCTGCAAAAGCCTAAATTCAAAACACTTGAGAAAGATACTTTCCTTCGACCACTCAGCTAACTTTGAGACTCTACACAGACATACTGAAATAGAATCTAAGGCAGCTTCCACCAGAAAATGATTCACAGGGACTGTAGTCTCATTATAATTAATCCTGTCACAAAAATAATCCATTTGGTTTCACTCAGTCTTGTAGAATTGCACTATATACACGGATTTTCAGAGATTCATAGAATTGTACATTTTTAAAAAATTAGGCTGAGAAAAAGGTTTGATCTTTACAAACTATTTGTTCTTCAGTCTCAGGAACAATTAGTTTAAGCTTTGAGAGACATGCAAGTCATTTCTTGTTCCTGAAAAAAAAATTGAATTGACAGAGAAGATACCAGTATGTAGTGAATTTTAAGTTCATCATTATACACTTCTAATGCCTTATGTATATGTTTTTCTGTATTTTTAAGAATGCAAATCTGATTTTCACCATTTGGAAGTTATTCTGTGTTTACAATCTTCCTTCTCAGAAGCTTTACAAACAATAAGAATGTCCCACTCTAACAGTTCAAGTGGGAAAATTGTTTTGTAAAAGCTCAGGAACTCAAGCCCTATCACATTCACGTCAAGTCACCCAAAATACACAGGTCAAGAATGGTGAGAAATTTTAACAGTTCTTGCATTCTCCTAAAATCCATGGAGGGGTTAAAACAAAAACAAACAAACAAACAAAAAAGGAAGGCCGAAATCTATGGAGAATATGGGTCGCCTTCCTTAAAAGACTATTAGAAAGAATGCAAGTGGATGTTGTGGCTATTGTCTGAACTAGCTTGAGGGAGAACTCTTTGGTGTCACAATTTCATCCAGTTTTGTCCTGCTTAGCATATCCTACTTATGTGCATTTCTAATTCAGCAGAAAGACTACCAGAATTACCAGCTGATAATAGTTTACATGAAATTAATGTAGTTATTCTGATTTCCAAATGACAAAACAGCTGAAGTACTGTCAATGTGTAGCCGGCTGGTGGGATTCAGTGCCACAGTGCCAAGACCAGTACTACTTTTCTACACTTACTTAAAAATAGTTGCCATGCTTCACTAAAAACCTGACTTTTATTTTAAACTTTCCACATCTGCTAGCCCCATGTTATCCCCCATTTTAATTAGGATGACTAAATATTCCAGTCTGTTGTCAAAATAAGCAAGCTGTAAGCTAATAGCCCCGATTTTTAGGAACATTGATATTCCCTGCACTAAAAGGTCTGGTGTTAATTGCTCAAAATTAATTCTATGAAGAATTAAGAAGGAAAGCACAACTTGAATAGGACTAACCCTATAAGACAGAGCAATTCAAGTATAAGCATACATTAAATAAAATACTTGAAAAATATTAAAATAATAACAAAAATGCTGGTAACAGCTTAACAGCTGTCAAGTCCAACTAAGAAGATGCCCAATACAAGAATCTGCACAACAGATGGTATAATTTCTGAGATTTCCCCTGTGCAATTACAGCACCAATGCTGCTTTGCAGATTCTATCTCAGCTGAGTTTAGACTGCTAAAGGTATCTCACTGGGAATGTCAAAATGGACCACAAAGGATCTTCCATGCCTGGAGTTTGGTAAATGGAAAATATTTACTTACAGAATAATAGAATCATTAAGAATGAAAAACATCTCCAAGACTGAGTCCAGCCTCTGTCTGAACACCACCATATGGTCAATTAAACCACAGCTCACCGTACATCCAGTAGTTTCCTGAACACCTCCAGGGATGGCGACTCCACCATCTCCCTGGGAAGCACATTCCAATGCTTAACAACCCTTTCAGTGAAGAAATTTTTCCTTCTGTCCATCCTGAACCTCCCCTGCTGCAGTTTATATACATTTGGTTAGTTGTTTTTTGGTCTGTAATCTATCTTAAATTCAGAACATGAGATAAATCCATTTTATTCAACTGACTTAAGACACTGCATCTTCTCTGACGGAATATTAATGTGAAGCAGAACATGTCACCAAGTCACATCACAATCACTCCACCAATGCTACATCATCCACAGCCTCATTCACTGAGGTTTACTCCTCCCTGCAGCAACAGATACATCCTAAAACCTTTGCAAAGCAAATCCAAACTGATGCTACACAGAAGCATACTGAAATCATGCACAGTCTATCCATATCTTTATTCCACGTCACATTTTAGTTTTCAAGGTTGCTTTGTTTAGGTTCAGAACATACAGGCTAGAATTGGGAAGGAACAGAAGCAATGTGCAGGGGAAGAGAGAGCCCATGAACAAGCCTTCATGCAAAGGAAGAAAAGTTGCAACACCACAGGAATATAGCTCTTCCCTTTGTGAGGCTGAGCGCTCCCTCCACCCCTCCAGAACCTGATACAGAAAACCTACTATCATTGCACACACATAAATATACACATAAAGTAACTGTCTGCCTAAAACCCTGTGCACTTCCCCATGTAGGAAAGGCCAGCAACTGTGCCTTCTTGCTTCATCTATCATTGTAACTATCACTGTGAAGCAGCAAGGCATCAGACAAATAAGTTGCAATTGAAAACAGGACTCAAACCAATCATCTTTCCAAACACGCCGTGCCTGTCCCTACACACTCCCCTTTACGTGCCTTGTCATCTTCCTTTCACAAACATCTGATGCATCTCTGCCCTGCCACTCGTGGCACACAAGGTCCTGTGTCACATCCCCACAGAGCAAACCACAGCCGCTCTTCTTCCTCCTCCACTACAACCCTCCACACACATGTGCTCCCTGTCATGCCGTCCCCACATACAGGGGAAACAAACCTTGTGCCCACCACGGTCGCCCCACAAATCTGTTATAAATGCACCACAACATCACAGCTACGCACGCTCACACACACAAGCCACTGCTGCTCTATACACATAAAATACCATACCCTGTATCTGCTACGTACATATAGGACCACAGATAATCCTTGCCACACCCACAGCATACATGTCTTTAAAAATATCCACCGATTATGCCACACCCAATATTCACTATATATATACACAGGCACCAGCCCATACCAGACAGCAGCAGGCAGACACAACTACATCCATACGATGCCATGTCACGGCCCCGCACACAATGTCACATCTCTGCTACAACACAAACACACCATACCCGAAGCGCAAATCACAGCAGATACACACAGAGCCATAGCATTACGCTCATGTTCTATTGTATATCTGCTATCTACACACATCCCAGGCCACACCCTGGCTCACGGCACATGCATAAGGATATAGCACAGCGCCCAAACCCAGCACCCCGTGCATCCACACGGTGACACCCCATCCCTGCCCTGTGCACTGACACACGCCTTGGCTTTTTCTCTCGACTTTGTAAGGGGGACGACACACCTTCATCATTCCCCAGCCGCCTAACACACCCATATAAACACACCATCCCTCCTGCGTTACCCGGGCGGACAACACACCTGGCCCGCGCCACACAACAGGCAGAGCCCTGCCATGGCTGCTCCGGCGCTACACGGGGAGAAGGAGGAGGAAGCAAGGCGCCCGTCACACCCCACCACAGACACTCCGGCATGTGCTACAGCAGGGACAGCGCGGCCCCACCTGCTCCGGGCAGGCACGCAGACAGACAGAGGCGCAGACGGACAGAGGGGCAGACGGACATTCTCTTTGCCCCTCGTCTACAGCGTGGGTGGGCGCAGCCCCGCTCCGGGCCGCACGCCCAGCCCCGCATCCGCACCGCCCGCGCCCCTCGCTCCCCCGCCCGCCACCCTCGCCTCGGGCT
>VZTZ01033669.1:1982-18309 GCA_013400955.1 Drymodes brunneopygia | reverse complement strand
AGGGACAGTGACTTTGTGCATTTTGATCCATTCCAGAGAGAGTGAGACCCTCTGGTGCCTCTCGTGAGCATCGTGCACTGAATCCAGCCACTCCAGCATTCCTGTGCATGGCTGTGACTGGCCAGGACACTCAGGCATTCCAGAGTCTGGGATTCTTTCCTCTGGGAGGTCGCTGCTTCTTCCTTGGAGCTTCTGACTCAGACCCCAGCTGATATTGCAGCTTTGTTTCCTCTGTTAAAGAGCAGAAGCTGCAGTTCCATCGATGCTGCAGTTCTGTCCTTCTTCAGAGCAGCTGCTCTGCTGCCCTGGATGCTGCTCCCCAACCTCCCCTCCTGGAAAACCTGGCAGGGAACCTCCTCCCCTCTGGCTTTTCGTTATTCTGCCACCAGACCATGCACTAAAAGCTGCCTCATTCCTTTTGCTTTCAGGAATGCTGGCAAGGGTCGGTGCCACAGGTCTGGTTTTCATTACTAATCAATTTTAATGTGTATTTGTGTCCTCTTCCTTTTCTTTTCCTTCTATTTTCTGAGAGTCTGGCAGGAGAAGTGCCCACGATCAGTGCAAACAGCCACTGCAGAGATTTCAGTAGGAAACACACAGAAACAGGAAACAGAAACTCAAAGGAGTTCTCTTACTCCATTAATATGCATGACAGGAGCTATTTCCTGAGGCACATCTTTATTTTAATAGAGTAATTTAGAATATTTTTGAAAACATATGCAATTAGCATTGATTTTTTTTTTCACCCTGACACAAGGTGCATAAATGAGAGCCTGAGATGTGTTTTTCATGTATTGTTTTAGAGATGGTGCTCCAACACGTGCACTTCACTTTCTCTCAGGTGGAAATGCTTTGTTTGATGCCTCTTTGCAAGCTCACACGAACCTCTCCTTTCTCTCACTTTGCCCCAGGGGTGATTAATGTACTCTGAGGCAGTGAGATACATTCCTACAAATCCTGTTTATTCCTGCTGCTTTCACTGGGTGTCTGTGCCCCATTGTGCTGCACATCACATTAAATTGTGAAGACACTTTGGGGCTGCTGTTCACATGTAAAATCAGCTTGGAGTGTCCCCAGACTGGCAGAGGTTCCTGAGGTTGTGCCTGGGGTTTGGAGCTCAGGGTGCAGCCTTTGCCTGGCTCCTTCCAGAGCTCAGCAGCAGAACAGCCCAGCCCTGGCAGCTGCTCCGTGCCTGGGACATTCCTGTCCCCAGGGTTTGGGGCAGGGATGTTCCCCCTGGGAGCTGCTCCCTGCCTGGGACATTCCTGTCCCCAGAGGGGCAGAGCTGGTTCCCTTTGGGGCAGGGATGTTCCCTCTGGGAGCTGCTCCCTGCCTGGGACATTCCTGTCAGGGTTTGGGGCAGGGATGTTCCTTCTGGGACAGGGATGTTCCCTCTGGGATCTGCTCTCTGCCTGGGACATTGGTGGCAGGGTTTGGGGCAGGGATGTTCCTTCTGGGAGCTGCTCCCTGCCTGGGACATTCCTGTCCCCAGAGGGGCAGAGCTGTTCCCTTTGGGGCAGGGATGTTGCCTCTGGGAGCTGCTCCCTGCCTGGGACATTCCTGTCAGGGTTTGGGGCAGGGATGTTCCCTCTGGCAGCTGCTCCCTGGGTTTGTCCCCAGGAAAGGGAGCTGGGCAAAGCCTCTCCCCGCAGTGAGGCTGGAGAGCAGCAGGGACCCACAGCCCCTGCCTGAGGTGAAATGCAACCACAGCGTCCCAGTGAGTGACCCCAGAGAGCTCTGAGGCTGCAGGTCCCACCCTGAAGGAGGGCAGGTCCCACCCTGGGGAGGGCTGTGAGGAGCCTCCTGGTGACCAGGCAGTGTCACCCTGCGGTGACAGCTCCTGCAGTGGCTGCACTGATTGCCTTGGCAGGCAGGAATTTATTGCATGTGTGAGATGGAGCTCTCTCTTTTTGTCCCCTCCATCCCTCCCCCAGCTCCTCCCCAAACAGATGTGCCTATAAACTGATGTCATTTCATCCTGAACTTTTCTTAATTACTCTGCTGGCATTTCTGACATTTCTTAGAGGCAGCTGCAGCAGCTGCCAAATGCAATTGTTTCACCGAGGCAGGGAAATGCATTTCAGCACAAAAGCAGTGCAGCTGTGGTTCCATGGCTGTCCTGCCCCTGTCCCAGTGCAGAGCTGGAATGTTGGCCCAGGCAGTTCCAGACACAGACACAGCTCTGGAGCCCCTCTGGATCTTCCCCAGTCCCAGGGTCCCACAGAACCCATTGCTGGTTGTTTTTTTCTGTTACTCGTGTGGAACAAATGTCTCACAAATCTGGACAGCTCTGCTGCACCGACCTGGCAGGAGACATTTGTACTTTCTTTTTTTTGGTCCTGTTTTAGATTCTCCTCCTGGACTGGCCCTTGTGCAGACCTGTGATATTTAACCCAGATGAATTTTGTATAAGCACATTTGGGCTTCCTTTCTGCTCCAGCTCACTGGGGGTGAGATCTGCCATGCTGCTTCAGCTGCTGAGGTTTTTTCTTTTTCTCTTTTAACAGATCCATAGGAAAGGGGTTCAGATCAATTCCCTGGTTATTTTGTATTGTCTTTGGGCTTTATTCTCTTTGGTTTTCTACTGGAGAACTGAAAAGAAGTCAAAATGTCTTGCCCGTGCTTTCTACTACAGACAGAGATCAAGTAAGATGTTAAATAGTTCAGACTTTGCTTGACCTTGGTCCCACCCTTTCTTCCCCCTTGACATTTATTTAAATGCTGAACTCCAAGCCAAAACTGAATTTCTTTCATTATTCACAACAGCAGTTTAGGGAGTTTATTTTTGCTATCACAGCATTGCTTCCCAGTCATTTTCCTTATGCTTTTGAAAAATGGACACTGCTCATATCAATCCCTCTCTATTTTCACACAATTGGTTGCAATAATATTCTTAGTCACTGGTTTTAAAGATGAAAATGCCAACTGCCCCTCTGCAGAGCACTCGTGGATATTCAGCATTTCTGCCTCTGCCAGGAGCTGCTGCCCTGCCCGTGGTCACTGGGTCACGTTTGGAGGAGCTGCAGATGTTTGGACATGGAGCTTGAATTTGATCCCTGGACACGGAGCTTTAATTTGAGCCCTGGACATGGAGCTTTAATTTGATCCCTGGACATGGAGCTTTAATTTGATCCCTGACAGTAATTCAGGCCAGCTATGAAACCACAGCCTGGATCCAGACCCAAATTCAGACAAGGCTGCATTTCCATCAGTGCATTTATTAATTTGTGTTACAGTACATTTATTAAAATGTGTTAAAGTTCTGTGTGTTTGGGGTTGCTGTTTTCCCCACTGCCACCACAGCCACGAAGCTCTGATGCCACCTTTCCTGTTATAAAACAAACACAGCTGGGAGCATCAATGCACAGGCCAATCACAGCAGGGTGTGTTTAATTCCAAATACCAATTAACACCAAGGCATTGCTGGAGTTCTCTCTGTTGCTGAGCCAGCTCCCAGCAGTTGTGCTGTTTTAGCTCTTGGTTCCAGCCAATTGCAGTAACCTGTAGGAAAAAAAGTGGTCACTAAAATTGTTCCAATTTCTGTTACAGGCCTTTGAAGACCTGATCTGACAAGATCAGATCCATGTGGGGAAAAGTGATGGCAATGAACAAGGATTTCCAGATTTTCAGCACACATGCTTGTGAGGCATTCAGCGTGCACAACCACCTGCATTTCCCCAGATTCAAATAACAAAAATAAATAACAAATTCAGATAACAAAATATCTGCAGTCAGAAAAGGCTGTTGCCTATTGCATTGTCTCTGGGGAAAGGAGTGTCTGCTGCAGATTCTGACTTCATTTGGCTGCTGTTGAGTCACCCAGCTGATGTTGTTTCAATTTGCTCTGGACTTTAACCTGGTACTGAAACAATAAAATGTTTGCTCATAAAAAAGGAGAAAGAATATGAGGAAAATTTTGTTTTATGACAGTGAGACAAATACCAGTAAAATGAAATTGTGCCACAAAATGTGGCTTTCTTAGAAGAGAAAAAAAAAGAGATACTGAATTGGATCTTGAATCTTCCAGGCTTAATATTTTAAACATAAAGCCCTGAGAATTTATGCCTGTATTATTTTGTGTATCTCAAAGCAGCACTGCCTTGTCCCACAAATAGAGATCTTTTTCCGGGATTGAATTGGATTTTTCTGTTTCTCAGTGACTCAGATTCCTTGTTTACATCTCCATCTATGCAGCTGTCTCAGGACATGAGGTTTCATTTCTGAAAGAGCAGCTGTATTTCCTTGCAAATATCACAGTGGAATTTAAAAAGTGATGTTTGCCCACGTCAGCCAGGTAAAAGCACTCAGAAATGCCTGTCGTGGTGTTCAGTGAAGTTAGTGGTAAAAAAAACCCCACAAGACACTTCCCATTAGATACACAATTTGTTTTAATGATGAATTTATGGATGAGAGAAGATTTGGATAAACTCAGACATATAATTCATCCAATAAGCAGCTAAATCATAATGAGTGCAACAGGCCCCAGGAGAGGACACTGTGAAGTATTTCCCATGGTAACAAACCAGTGATGCTATTTTGCCTTTTCAATCTCTTCAATTATTCTGATTTACTTTTGACAATTCACTTAATCAAAGAAAATTGCCCCTTTTAATTTTTCTCTTTAGCCTGTGATTCACTGATGATATTAAACAGAAGCCAAGTATTTTAACTGCAGCAGTCAGTTCTCAGAATTGAGTGTTAGCATTTGTTTGTTTGTCTGTTTGTTTGTTTTTGGTCAAAGCTGTGCCAGGCTGCTGTTTCTCTTGCATTATTTGCACTCTGAGGAATGAAAATCTTATGGCAACTTGGCATCCAAACAGCCCTTGGAGTTCCTGCCTCTATCTACAGCCAGCAAAATGCACAAATGTGGGGTTTGTGGCCAGCAAAATGCACAGTTTTGGGGTTTGTGCCCCTTTTCTGTGCCAGGCCTGGGCAGCCCCGAGCTCCCCCATCCCAGGGCAGCATCTTTGGAACCTCCCCCAAAGCTGAGCTTTTCTCACTGAGAGACTTGATCCAGCTCTTCCTGATTGTTCAGATCACTGTGCAGATTATTCAGGCAACCCAAAAAAAACCCCCATACCAACAATCTGGACTGCTTTCATCCCTTTTTGGAGAGGCCTTAGAGGAGCACTCAGAAAAATGGGTCAAATCTCAGAAGACAATTAATGAGTCAGAGAGTGACCCAGTTCAGAGGAAAGAAAAGCAGTAACGAGCCCAAAGAAGCCATCCAAAAGAGAAGATTTGTCTGCACACCATTCCTTACATCAGCTGTTAAATAATCCTTCCTTCACACTAAATATTGAACTGGTGGTTAGCACTGCCACCTCAGTTTTAGAGATATATACAGACAAAGTGCTTTAGTACATTGGAGACATAAAAAAATTGAAAAGAAAACGAATTGTTGCCTGAAAATGAATTCCTAGATTATAGTAAAGAAAAACTTCATCAGTGTTGTGTGCCTCAAATCTTCTGTTGGTCAGGAAGCAGCAGAGATGGATTGGGGTCGGTGTTTGGGGTGCTGGGTGTGGGCAGCACTGAGGGAAAGGGGAAATTTCTGCAGTGCTGCCTGGCAGAAATGAGAACTAAACCCTTTCAAAGGCACAACTTTCATTTGAATAATTGTTCCTGAGATTGGCACTCCGGGGAAGGAACTGTTCCATCCCATTCCCCAGGATCTGAACGTGTGTGATCACAAATCAGCCCTCCCTCATCAGCTGCTTCCCAGGTAACAACTGCCTGCAAAGTGATGCCTCTCTTCCTGGAAATGCCTTCATTGAAATGATTCACAGGAGCGTGGTTATTATTAGGAAATGTTTACATGGATCTGCACAATTCATTGTGATCCATTGACTTTCATTTGGGCTTGGAATGGAAATAAATTTTGGAATGAGTCATGGAGGAGACGTCCCATTTTCTGGCCAGCCCGCGGGTGGCCATCAATAATGCACAATCAGGCTCCAGAAGTTGTGGAAAATCCTTCTCTCACAGCAGCCCTGGGAGCTGGATCCATCCAGGGTCTGTGATGGGCAGGAGGAGGAGGAGGAGGAGGAGGCAGCCGGGGTTTTGGGCTGTGTGATTTGTGATTTGTGATTTGCTCAGGGGGGACACGACAGGAGCTGCAGAGCAGCCCAGACCCAGGGGACAGTGCCCTGAGCTGAGAGGGGACAGTGCCCTGAGCTGAGAGGGGACAGTGCCCTGCCCTCAGCTGAGAGGGGACAGTGCCCTCAGCTGAGAGGGGACAGTGCCCTGAGCTGAGAGGGGACAGTGCCCTCAGCTGAGAGGGGACAGTGCCATGGCCTCAGCTGAGAGGGGACAGTGCCCTGAGCTGAGAGGGGACAGTGCCATGCCCTCAGCTGAGCGGGGACAGTGCCCTCAACTGAGAGGGGACAGGGAACAGGAGATTTTGGCTGGAAGGATCAGCCCTGGTCTCTCCAAGGGGCAGCTGGGCTGTAATGTTAAAAATGATATCAGTTTAGAGTAATCCATGGTCTGGGAGGGGATGCGGAGTGTTAAATATAATAATAATAATTTAGAGGAATCCACGGTCTGGGAGGGGATGTGGAGTGTTAAAAATAATCAATTTAGAGTAATCCACGGTCTGGGAGGGGATGTGGAGTGTTAAAAATAATCAATTTAGAGTAATCCACAGTCTGGGAGGGGATGGGGAGTGTTAAATATAATAATAATTTAGAGTAATCCATGGTCTGGGAGGGGATGTGAAGTTCTTGGCCAAAGCTCTCAGGGCCCAGGTTTGATCCTTGGCGGGGTCTGGGAGGTGGAATTTGCTCATCCTTGTGGATCCCTTCCAGCTCAGGACATTCCAGCGTTCTCTCTTCTCACTTTTCCAAACGTGTCCTTGGGCTGGGCCTTTTCAAAACGGGGTCAAATGCAGAGAAAGGCACAAAGCAATCAGAGAAAAAGAAACAAATGTTCTCAGTCTCAATATGAACCGTTTTCACTGCTCTGATAACATCACAGTTCTTGACACCGCATTGTCACAATGGGGAGATGTAAAGGCACTTCTATCGAGTCAGCCACCTGAATATGTTAAAAAGCTGACCCTCTCTTCACAAAGATCTTTATTAACCTCTGAATGCAGCACCAAATTGCCTCCATCACCTCTTCCTTTTTCGCTGTTTGCTTTTGCATAATGGAACAGCAGGGCTGGAGGCTCAGGCTGGGCTCTGCCTCTGCCCTCTGGGCAGCTCAGCTTTGCACAGAACTGGGCTGAGGCTTCTTCTGTCCCCGGGTGAGACAAGATCATTTAAACAGCAGCTGTCTTTCTCGTGGGGGGAAAAGTACTTATAATTTTGAATAATTACCTCCCCAGGTCTTTCTTTCCATCCACTAAAAGCTGCCAGAAAGGAGAAGAGTCTGGGGTGAGAAAGTTAATGGTCATTTTGTCACAGAATTGAGTCTGAAATGTAATGGTGTTTACAAAAGAACCAGTTTATTTTAACCGAAACATTTTGAAATAAACTGCCTGCAAATAAACGACACTTTGGATGGGGTTCATTCCACGGAGCCTTTCCAGTCCCTCGGAACTAATGACCTGCTGCCAATAAAGGCTGAGGCACAGCAATGAAAAGGCACCGCAGATTCCATTTCGGGCTGCTGGAAGCGCACAGGAGCAGTGGGGACTGGGGAGCTGCTCCTGTCCCCTCCCTCCCCGGGCAGGGTCACACCTGGGGACAGCAGGGTGAGAGGAGCTCCTGTCCCCTCCCTCCCTCCCCGGGCAGGGTCACCCCTGGGGACAGCAGCGCTGAGAGGAGCTCCTGTCCCNTGGGGACAGCAGGGTGACAGGAGCTCCTGTCCCCTCCCTCCCCGGGCAGGGTCACACCTGGGGACAGCAGGGTGAGAGGAGCTCCTGTCCCCTCCTTCCCCGGGCAGGGTCACCCCTGGGGACAGCAGGGTGACGGGAGCTCCTGCTGCTCCAGCTGGGACCAGCTCAACCCCTCCTGTCCCCTCCTGTCCCTTCCTGTCTCCTCCTGTCCCCTCCTGTCCCCTCCTGCCTCGCTGGAGCAGAGCTCAGCCTCCAGCAGCTTTGTCCCCACTGAGGCAGGCTGGGAGTGATGCTCGATTCCCTCCTGAGGGACCATGGGTTGGGTTTCAGAAGAGTTTTCTGCCATTTGCAGGGATCCCTTTGGTGAATTCTGGCTCCTCATCTTCCCCCTGTCCGTGGTCAGGTGGCAGCTCCTGTCCCCGGTGCAGGTCTGGCACACAGCTGGGCTGGGGTGATTTAAATCAGTGTATTTCCTAATAATGGTGATTTCAGTTGTGCTAAGGTCAATTAAATCAGTGTATTCTCTAATAATGGTGATTTCAGTTGTGCTAAGGGGAATTAATCATTGTATTTTCTAATAATGGTATTTCAGTTGTGCTGGGGTCAATTAAATCAGTGTATTTTCTAATAATGACTTTTCAGTTGTGCTAAGGTGAATTAAATCGGTGTATTTTCTAAAATGGCATTTCAGTTGTGCTAAGGTGAATGAAATCAGTGTATTTTCTAATATTGGTGATTTCAGTTGTGCTAAGGTGAATTAAATCAGTGTATTTTCTAGTATTGGTGATTTCAGCTCAGCTGTCTGGGCTGGTGCAAAGGAAAGGAATTCCCTCTGTGCATCATTTCCATCAGCTGTCCCGTATTTTAGAGGGATGGGAGGTGAATGTTCCAGGTGAGTGTCCCAGTGCATTCTCTCCCAGGTGAGTGAACAGCAGGTGCATTTTGCAGAGCAGCCTCCACCAGAACGAAGCCATAATTGAAATGGACGTTGATGTCACGGAACAATTCATCTTCCTTAAAAGGGCTTTGCTTTACAAAAGCAGCTAATTTAGTCTGGGAATTAAATTGATGGCCGTGTGGGAACATTTGTCTAATTCACTTAGAGTTGTATCATTAGCCATGATTGTTTGATCAATATTTACAAAACACTGGAATTTACTCGGCTGACAGATGTCAGAGCTCTGCCCCTCATTACTGAAAGTGGATTCTTCGTGGGTAACCTGCAACAACATCTCCTTCCTCAGAGACCCAAAATGCTGATATGAAGTTAATAATGGATTTTTGAATACATGGTACAATCTTCTACAATCCCTTAGGAAGCAGCTGGAACCAGGAGAAGCTCTTCCCAAATGCCTGATATTAACAAGCACTACATGCAGAAGGTTTTAGTGGCCTTTCAGGACTGGATGAAACCCGGAGGGTGCCAAAAAAGCTTCATCTAACAGCTAAAAAAAATAATTACTTGTATTGTCAGCTCATGGTGGGTTCCAGCAGAGTGCTTCAGGGAAGGAGATGCTGCTGCAGTTACGTGTGTTCTGCTGGGATTGTCTGTTCTCCCTCCTTAATTGTGTCATATTGTTGGTCTTTTATCAGTTTTACTTACCTGTGGAAGCTTGAAACCCTGACAAATGCATTCCAGACCAGCAGGAGAAATTATTCAGGTCAAAAACTTTCCTACATGTTCATCCTTTAAAAAAAAATACAGAAAATAAACTTATCTGCATCTTCAGAACTTTCATTCATCTCATTAAAACTTTCCTTCATTCCTGCAGTTTAAATCATTAAAACTTTCCTTCATTCCTGCAATTTAAATCATTAAAACTTTCCTTAGTTCCTGCAATTTAAATCATTAAAGCTTTCCTTCATTCCTGCAATTTAAATCGTGTGTTCAGCTTGTGTTCTGTGAATCATGGCCATGATCACTTCAAATGGTTCAGCTTTGTCCTGTTTTGGGGAGACCTTTTCCATCAAGTGGCAAAACTGCACCTCCTCCTCCCTTCTCAACCAAAATTCTCTTAACCTCTGATTTTGGCACAGCTTTGGGAAGTTCTTTATAAGATTTATCACTGCAAACACTCTGGAGTCTGGAGGCTGCGAGGTGCTGTGGTACAGGGCATGTTCACAGTGAATCCTCATTGCAGAACCTGTGAAATTACACAAGGAAATTTGGAACACTTGCTACTGAAACTGGGTGTGTTTGTGGTGGAATCTGAGCTGCAGAACTCGGTGCCAGGTTTGGGTCTGGATGTGTGAGCTCAGAGGAAGGAGCTCTGTGCAGTTCTGTCACAGACAGGGAGGGTCCCCCCATCTCTCCTGGTAAAAATCAGAGTTGTTCCACTGCAGGCATCAGAGCACAGTGGATTTTGGGCAGTGATTACCAGGAATACCCATTTATCAAACAGTAAACAGGAGAGGCCTCTGCAAACAAGATGAGTTCATTTTTTCTGTCAATGTTTACTGTTTTCATTGCTTTCATGCTTTTAAAATTTCATGCCTGTGTCACAGACTATCACTGAATTATCCTGGGTGTAAAATTGGAGAACTTTATGGAAATGATTCCTGATTTTCCCTGGCTACCCTGTACTTTCAGTTGATTCTAAGAGATTTTGGTGCCTCCTTTCTCTCTCTTCTCTCTCCTTCCCTCTCTCCCTCCCTCATCCTTTTTCTTTTAATAATGGATTGTTACCTTGTAAGCTTTTCTGCCTCTTAGCCCGCTTCAAAAGAAATATGCATTTACTTCCTAATGACAAGCAACACAGGAGTAACTTCCTCTGTATTCCTTTTCTTCCCTTGCTTGACTTGCCCTCTGCAGTTAAAATGAAATATTTTCCACTTGTGCAATTTTATGATCTTCTTAAACCAACATGCACAAATACATAAAACACAAGGAACTTGGGTGCCTCTCACTGACATTTAAAACCAGAAGTGTGACTGCATTAGGTAAAATATCCCTTTCTTTACACTACATTTTTCATTTTATTGCGTTTCTCACGCTGTAAATAGTTTTTTAAAAGTATGCACTGATCTATTAACCAAACGTGATGCTGCACTGAGGTGCCAGAGAAGGATCAGTGCACCCGTGGCTCCTGGCAGGAGGCAGCACCCCGGATTTTTGTCTCAGGATTTATTGGGTGTTTCTCCTGCAGGTGGTGAATCCCAGCTGAGGGGAAGCTCTGGACTCAGAGCAGGGTGGGGCAGTTCTGTGAGAATGCAAATGCCCTGTGCAGCCTTCAAATTCCATTTCTCTAATAATTATCATTATTTCTTAATGAAGAATCAACTCCAGGATTTCCAGGAAATGGACTCGAATTTGTCCTTAATTAAAAGTGTCAAATTGGTGCTTTAAAGAAGCGCATTTCCTGGAATTCCTTCTGTTCTCTTGGGGCCTGGCCTGGCAGCAGGAAACCAGAGATGGACGTGGGGATGGATTGGGCAGCTGACCCCTGACCCTCCACGAAAATGATACCAGGATGGACCTCCCCTCATAGGAATTCAGGAGGGATTAATGTCACTCCCAGTCTAATAAATGCTTGACCTTTATTATGGCCTTACAGAAATGATGGCTGCTCATGCTCCTCAATTTTGGATGCACACTGAAAAACGGTTAAATGTGGAAATCTGGAAAGCCCAGTGGTTCAAGGCAAGTTCAAGAAATTGCTTCTGACTTCAGGCATTTTAATCAATTTATGAATAACAGGATAAGTTGAAGGTGGCAATCTGAGGAACTAAAAAGTCTGCTCCACAAAGCCACATACAAGGCTTTCCCTTCTTTTGGAAGCTCTGTTTTATGATTCTGCAGATTTTCACTGGTGTACTTTCATTTCAGGTTCTGGGAAGAAAGCCAGAAATTTAATCCCATTTTATAAGTGATTGGGGCCAAATTCTATTCCCAGAAAATTAAATGAGAGTTCAGTGATGGAGTTCAAAAGAATTGGGAATTGACCTCTATCTAACATCTTTCAGAATAATTTATTAAAACTATTTCACTTTTTTTTTTGCTCTTGCATTGCCAATGCAAATTTGTGCACTGGGTTTCAGACTTGGGCAAAGGGGAAAAGCAGCTAAATAATGATTGACATTCCAGTTGTTTTATCTTTATGCTTAATGCATATTACTCCTAACACCAAAGCAATGCACAATTTCATAACATTACAGGAAAACATTGCAGAAAGGAGCGTGTGTGCAAAAGAAAAGAAATAGAGAGAAAAATACAATGGTGTGATCTCAGTGAGCCAACACAGGAGATTAGATCCAAACAAACCATGAAGGACCAGCAGCAGAAACTCACCTTTCTGTGGGAAATGCTGTGGATGGAATGGTTAAAAGTTGGGGCCAGCTTAACATTAAACAGCAATTTTTATTTTTATTTTATAATGCCTCCACTGTGCATTTCCACCTGGCTTTCCTCTTTCAACTCCCCCCCAGCAGCTTCCTCATCTCCCCTGCTGGAACTCCAGTGAGCAGGAGTTTCCTGCATCCCCTCTCTGCCTGCAAAGCTCCGTGGTGAGGCAGAGCTGCTCTGTCCCAGCAGCCTGGAAACCCCTCTGGTGTTTGTGGCTCACACCTGGCAGGTGCTGGACAGGCCCCGATTGAAGGGAAGGGTGTGGATCAAGTGAATAAACAATCAATATTGTTGTAATGAATGGTTCCTTTAATGAACAGGCAGCTCTCGCTCTTTCACATTGGGGATTTTCAAAGCTGTTCTGAGGAATTTAGTTTATTAAATTTCACCAGTGCTTTTAAGATAATGGGACACCCAACTTCTTTTTGTGCCCGTAATAAATCCTCGTTGAATTTTGTCTTAGGTTTGTATTCAGGGAAGAGGGAAAAGGAATGGTTTTTTCTTCATTTTTCTGGAGAATTGCCAACCCTAAGTCAATTAAATTGTGTTAGCTGCTTTAGCTGTCTCGGCTGCCAGTTAAAGAGAAGGATGAGCCCACATGGTTTGGGGAGAAAGCAGAATTTCAATCACAGAATTTTCTAAATGATTCTTTGGAAAGCCTGGGTCAAGGAATACAGAGTTCAAACTTCTCTTGGAAAAAGGATGGATTGTGTGACTTGATGGCATTTCCAGAATGATTTTCTACCCTATTTTATTATTACATTTTATAATATTTCAATTTCTAACTCTAACAGATGAATGTAAATGCCCTCACTTGTGCAGTCAGAATCTGGGGACAGCTGACATCAGAGGGAACTGATTTCTGAGACAGATGGAAATGTGGGATGGCAGTGCCTAGCTCTGGTTTTTGACTACAGAGGAAGATCAGATAGATGAGAAAAACCTACCTCCAATGGCCCTGCATCCTTCAAAAGTGCACCAAAAACCTTCCTCAGTTTTGGCAGCAACACTTAGGATGGAAATGGGCCCAGTTTTGGGGCTTATGGAAGAAATTTTGGTATCCAATTAAATTATTCATTGAAGTTTTTAAAGAGGGAGTTATTATTTGTCTTAAAAGCCACAGAGAAACTAAAGAATATAGGATAGCAGGGCCTTTAAAATAACAATCTACAGGGAATCCAAGGAGAAATTTTTGAAAACTGACACTTTTCTTCACAGGTTTTTTTCCTGAGTTTGACAAGGTTAGTGTACTAAAATTGCATTTTAATGTTTTTTTTAAACACAAGCAACTGTCATTTCATGATGATATTTAATTAAACACTCTCAATGGTCTTGGGCAAAGTTTCTGAGCTTTTGAAACTCGTGTTGCTCTGTTGTTTGCTCCCCACAGAAGGCAGTCACGTTTGGTTTTCTGTCATTTGAGGCCCCAGCTGTGTGTGAAACACAAATGCTTCACTTAGTCCAGGACTCGTCCTAATGACTGTTCCTTAAATCAGCTTGTGCTGATTTCTGGCAGTGCCACAAATCTCTGAAGTGAGTCCACACCCCCCTGAGTTAATTTACTGCCTCACTCTCCCTTCTGCAGTGGCTCTGGCAGCCTTTGAAGGCTGATTGGGAGGTTTTTAGTTTCCCGTGGAAATGTAGATTTGTTCTGAAAGTTTCGATTCAAAGAGGCCTCTCTGCTCCAGGATGGGGTTTGTGGTGGGAGCAGAGAGATCTGTGCCAAATTGATAGAAAATTGGAGGATGATGTGGAGAGCTTTGTTTGAGGGAAGCAGCGTGAGTCAGAGCCAGCCCAGCCTCAAACCCCAGCCCTCCTTTCTCAGGCTGCATTTTCCTTCTGTCCCTCCTTTCATCTGCACAGAGCCCTTTGAAAGGCCTTGACTCTGCTCTAATGTGCAAAACAGACCTTTGCAAACTCTTCATTTCCTGCAAGTGGAGCCTGATGCCAATTAACTGAGCTGGCTCCAGGTAATNTTTGTTAATCACTAACTCGATATTATTCTATTGTATTATTGTTTCTATCCAAGCACAAGTTTCAATCCCCCTTTGTTTTCATTCAACCATGAGTTTCAGCTCCTTTGTTTCCACTCAAGCACAAGTTTCAGCTCCCATTTCTGCCACCCCCTCCCCCAAATAATTAAATTTACTAATGATTACATCTAGAACATGCTGCTCAGGCCTACCATGCTACCCTGGTTTTAAAACACTTTGTCCCAATGTTATCAAGCTCAGGGAGCTCAGAGAGCTCCAGGCACTGCTGAGCCCCCCTGGCACTGCTGGGGTCACTGATGGGGCTCCCTCTTCAGCCCCACTGAATTGCTCTGCTGCAGCACCATTTTAGCCACATCAAATGATTGAAGAGAATGATTTTGACCTGTTCCAACCTTGGGGAAGGGTTTTGGAAATGCTGAAAAATACGGTGGAGGTGAGGGGCTGAATTCTGAGGAAGTTTTTTGTCTGTTTTGATTCGTCTCCCTGAAATCACAGAAAGCATCTGGGTGCACTCTCAGACAGTTCTGTGTGAGTTACAACTGTCCCAGAGCAGGGAATGTTCCATTTCTGTCACCATTCCAAGTGTGGTTATTAAAGCTGGGCTAAAGAGGACCCAGACAGAGCTGAGTTTGATGGAAAACTCCTCCACCAAGCTGGAATAAGCAGTCAAATAGCAGAGACAGAACTTTTTCAAAACCCCGTTTCAGCAATATCTGATTTTCCTGGTGCAGAATGAAATATTTAGATTGCTGCAAAATAAACTGTATTTCAAACTGAACACACATTTGAATTTTTCAAAGCACACTTCTGGTAACTCAATAATAAGTACTGAGAGGAATTTAAATAGGTTTGAGTTAAACATTTCTGTAATTTCCATACAGAGAACTGTATCATGCCTGTCCCCCTTTATTTTGAGGGGAGAGCAGTTTCTGGTCAGGGTGCTGCTGAAATCTGTGGAGTTTTGCTGTCCCTGCATCATTGCTGGTGACCATTTAAGCATTGATGCTTAACATCTCTGTTTATAAATTTCAATTTCTGAATATATTGTGCTGTAGTGAAAAGCTCTAAGCTTCTCATTAAAGCTCAGTATATATTGTCAGCACAAACAATCTTCAGAATTGTGTTAGAGGTGGGAAATGATTTGTCCTTCATTGCTTAAATCAGCTCACTTAGACTGCTGAGTGTCCTCTGCTGATAAAGTTTGCTTAGGTGAAAAATCTTTGTATTTCCCTAGGAACACCCGGAATGAGGCAGTTCAGGTGACATTTGTGTGTCATTGATTACAAACTGTGGGTGACTCTCACACAGGAATTGCTTTGTCCTTCTGTTTTCAAGGGCACATCCACACCCCTGTGTCTGTTCATCTGTTTGTCCATATATTGATGTATTTACAGACAGCTTTTTTAAAATCTCCTTCACTTAACATCAGTGAAAAGCAAATCAGAAGGGAGTTTTGATGTGATGCTGTGTGAAACCCAGAGTGTGTGAAGTGCAGATGAATTTTTGCAGAGTGCTGGCAGCTTTCATCCTCCCCCGTGAGCAGGAAGGCAAAGGCAGAGTCCCCTGGGCTGGAGTGTGAGTGGCACCCCTCAATCCCCTCAGCTCCTGGGGGGCAGGAGGCTGCACCCCTCAGCAGAGCTTGGCACGGAGAGATCTCACCCCACAGAGCCCCTCGTGGCACCAGGGCTCAGCAGGGGACAGACCCCAAACCCCAAACCCCAAACCCCAAATCCCAACCCCCAAACCCCAAACCCCAAATTCCCAATCCCAATTTCCCAATCCCAAATTCCCGCCCCTCACCTGTTCAGCCCCCGCACCATGTAGGACTGGAGATCCACGGAGCTGCGGGGACAGCGACAGGTGAGAGCCCAGGTGAGACCTGGGGACACCTGGCNCCCAAACCCCAAACCCCAAACCCTGCTGCTCGTGTGTCCAGTCCTGCAGGGGACGGGGTCACCAGCCCCAGGCAGGGATGGAAGCTCAGCTCGCTGTTATTTGAGAGATTTGAGAGCCTGGAGCAGCAGGGCTGCAGCATCACCGTGGGGAGAGAGGGGAATTCTGCCTGGGCAGCAGAGTGAAGGTGCAGCAGCACTGAATAAACCTGAGCTTAACCCCAGCACTGAATAAACCTGAGCTCAACCCCAGCCCTGAATAAACCTGAGCTCAACCCCAGCCCTGAATAAACCTGAGCTCAACCCCAGCACTGAA
>VZTZ01033668.1:12976-23446 GCA_013400955.1 Drymodes brunneopygia | reverse complement strand
AAATAAATATATAATAAAATATATATAAAAATAAATATATAATTAAAAATAAGAATATGGACAGGATAAAAGCTGATGGCAAAGGGAACAAGGCTTTCAAACCCTCCAACCACAGGAAAGGAATTCCTGTCGTTCTCCTTCCATAAAATCATGGGAGAATCAGAGAATGGATTGGGTTGGGAGAGACCTTAAAGGTTGTGCTGTTCCAACCCCCAAGAGGACAGAGAGCCAAAATTGAGATGAAACAAATCCTTACCCTGAGAATTTGGGGACTTCTGAGCATCTCTGAACCCAGAAGGATCAGAACAACAGAATCCAATAGAGCTTTCAATGAATCCAAAGCAGCAAAGTTCCTCCTGCTCAGTTCAAGGGGCAGAGAACACAAGAATTGGTGAAGTGTTGGTGATGGAAACCACAGCCACACCAAGAAAACCCTTCCCCAGCAGAAAAACTGCACTAAAATTGCCCTGGTGGCTGCTGTCGTGCCATTGGAGGTGTTTTTAAGGCACAAATTGTTTGTGCTTGGATGGAAGAGGAAAGGGAAGGAGTTGGGATTTGGTGCTGGGATTTTCAGTCCTGAGGAAAGGCCCATCTGCCAGGGGAGAGTGGGCACTGGATGGAAAAAAACAACATTTCACTGCACAGGCTTCCTGTGGGGCTACAGCATGGGGAGGATTTGGGGTGATGATGCACAAATTGGAGTGTAAATGCAATGTTTCAGAGGTGGAGGAGAAAAAGTGAAGAACTGAGGGGAAAAGGGAAAAGTTTAAAATCATTTTGTGAATCCAGCAATGTCCAACAACCTGCACGGAATTCATCCCCAGTTCAGAAAAACCCTCAAACTGGAATCTCAGCAGGACCCTCCCTCTGCCTGTGGGGTCAGGATCTTCAAGTGAAATTAAATCTTCAAGTGTTGGAGTTTGAGACAAGAAACACATTCAGGCTCTGTTCCGGGGTCAGCAAATCCCACGGTGTGTGGATCAATGGAAGCCTTATCAAACCTTATCAAACCTTATCAAACCTCATCAAACCTTATCAAACCTCATCAAACCTCATCACTGCTGTGTTTAAAGACAGAACCTGAGAACTCTGAGGTGGTCAGGAGGCTTTTAAGGTGCCTGAGAAATGGGGATCCAGTTTGAGTTGGGACTAAAATATAAAGAGCTGCTCAAAAATATTCCCAGACCAAGATTAGAGCAATTCTGCTGTCCCATCACAAAGATAAAAACGGTGACAATGGTCACCTTTGTTGGCTGAATTAATCCAGATGGATAAATAATTTTATAATTATCCACATTTTATCCTGTGAGCAAACCCATGGTTTTTAGTTTCAGGCCATTCTGTCTTCTCTGCATCTTGGACTGACAATTCCAACAGTTGGGAGCTTCCCCATCTGCTGAACCTCCCAGCTTCCAGCAGAACACGTGGACCCACGCTGGCTGCAGGCCAGCTCAGAAGGGAGGAAGATTTATGCAAACTCTCAGGAAAACATTTCCAGCAGCTGGAATGGCAAGGAAACCCAGGCAGCATCTGAATCTCAGAGTTATTGCTCTGCCACTCCACTCAGAATTACCAGGGTCCCCTCCAGCAAGCACGTTATTTAATAGAGCATTTAATAGACTATCAAAAATCCAGTTGTCTTCATTAGAGCAACCAGGAAACTGGGGGATAAGGCAGTGATTCTGTGAGTGGAGCAACTGCTGGGAGCCAAAGGTGAAGCAGCACAGGGAAGTTTCACTCTGGCAGAAATCAGGATGCTCCTGAAAACTGGGATATTTCAGGTCCTGAACGGCTTCGTTCTCACTCTGGGTTAGCATGAATAAATAAATTAATGAATATAAATGGGAGGGGGGAGAAATGTGCTGCCACAGGTCACATTTTGAAGTGCTTGCACAGATGTTGAACATTTTTTAGGATGAGTCAAGGCACGGCTCCTCCAGGGCAGCCCCAACATCTGCAAGCAATGAAGGTGCAAAAAACCCAGCACTGCTCACTGCTCCTGATTTCAGATTTGTAGGGTCACGATTCAATCCCAGCCCAGGCCAGGGGTGGATGAGCCCCACGGTGTCTGACCCAGGAGATTCCAGACAGGACAGAAAGCAGGGAAAAGCAGCCCTGGGGCTGTGCAGGGTCGCTCAGCTCAGTTCCCAAATCTCCCTGAGGAATCCCTGGGTTCAGAGGCTGCAGGTGACCAAGGAAACTCCTGGGAGAAGAGATGAACCAAAATGCCTCAAAAAAGGCAGCTGGGGTAGGCTGGAAATCTTTTTCCATGATGTAAAAACGTAAATGTTTTTTAAAAAAAGGTGTTTTTTCAAGTATTAAACTTGCAGCACATTTCAGAAGGAGAAGTTTAGAGAGTCGCTCGTTGAGAAAACACGAAAATATCGATTTATAAAGAATCATCTCCTCTTTCACTGCTTCCCCCAGAGCTCAGCTTAAATAATGACTTAGCAAATGACCCCAGGTTAGGAGCAGCTGTCCCAGAACCAAGGGCTGGCCAGCAGCACCTGGGCAGCTGTGCCAAGGATTGCCAACCCTTCCCATGCTGGAATTTCTCCTAAAATCCAACCAAAACCTCTCCTGGTGGAACCTGAGGCCACTTTCTCTTGTTCTACCCTGAGCTGGATCTGCCTCCCTTCCTAGAAATTCAAATCCTGCCATCAGAGTCCTGCAGTGACACTTTTGGCACAGTTTTTTACCTCATCAACCAAGCACCACGATATTTTTTACCCTTTTTTTTTGAATTTTAGTCCTTCACAAAGCAAATTCAAGATGGCCTTACGTTTTCTACATTTAAATGAAGCAAAATTCCAGGAACTTCTAAATCTTCCTTGTTCTTAGAATAAATAATATAATTCTTTCTCCAGAACTGAAATATTCACACATTTTTTGTCTGAACTCCCAAGTTTTCCCAAGTTTTGGAGTGGCTGCTCCATCCAACAAGGATCCCTCCCTTAGTGGTTTTTTTTTTGAGGTTTATGATGATCCCAAATGACCTGCTGGGATCCCACATTGTGGGAAAAAGCAGAATTCTTCTGTTGTTGTTTTTAAAAACAGCATTTCAAGAGAATTCCACATTTTTAAGTGTTGTTAGAGTAAAATTAACCACTGATCTTGGGTTTCCACTCTGTGGTGTAAATTAAAGCTGCTCTAGGATTGTTTCCTCCAGGGAACCATTTACAGCCTCAAAACTGGAACAAAGAATTTGGATATTTGGAGGAAAATGAAAAGGAAAAGGAAAAAATATAAAGGAAAAGGAAAAGGAAAAAAGATGGAGAAGGAGAAGGAGAAGGAGGAAAAAGAAAAGGAGAAAGAAAAGGAGGAGGAAAAGGAGAAGGAGGAGGAGGAGGAGAAGGAGAAGGAGAAGGAGAAGGAGAAGGAGAAGGAGAAGAAGAAGGAGAAGGAGAAGGAGAAGGAGAAGGAGAAGGAGAAGGAGAAGGAGAAGGAGAAGGAGAAGGAGAAGAAGGAGGAAAAGGAGAAGGAGAAGGAGAAGGAGAAGGAGAAGGAGAAGGAGAAGGAGGAAAAAGAAAAGGAGAAAGAAAAGGAGGAGGAAAAGGAAAAAAAGGAAAAAAAGGAAAAAAAGGAAAAAAAAGAAAAAAAGGAAAAAAAGGAAAAAAAGGTAAAAAAGGTAAAAAAGGTAAAAAAGGAAAAGGGAAAGGAAAAAGGACCCAAATCATCAACAGGAATATGTAACCAGCTCTAGAGCTGATGACAAAACCCTGTAATTTCCTGGAAAAAAAATGTTTCACCATAACTGACAACCCAGAAAGTGCTAAATTTGTACCAGGATTTTTGCCAGCACTCTGGTCACAGGTGGTGATTTGGGGAGAAAGAAGAGAAAAGATGAGAGGAGAAAACATAAAAATTTCTTACACTGCAGATGGGCTTCAACCTTCAGTTGAAAATCGTTTCATGGTTATTCCAAGAGAAAATTATTTCAAGAGATGGGCTTGGAAAAAAAATAAGTTAAATTAAAATGTGTCACCATCTCCACATAAAATTAACTCGCTTGCCTTGCGGTGCCCAACAAACACCAGAACTTTGGGGTTTATTTGGGGTCCTGGGTGTGATCCATGAAGTGCTGCTGTGTTCCTCCAGCATCTGGGATCGATCCTGTCTCTCCTGGGGACTCCCTGGAGTTGCAGGACGGGTGGCTGAGGTGTGGGTTTGTGGTGTCACACACACACACAGACCCACGGCCACACAAAGGCAGCAGATCAAGGTGTGAGTCAATGACTGGGGGAGTCCTGGCAGGCTCTTCCCAAAATGGATTTGTTGCACAGCTGGCAACAGAAGAAACACGCAGGTTCCAGAGCAGCAGTTGAATCTCCAGGCAGGACCAACCAAAAGGGGCTGCCCTTCTTTATTCTCTCATTTCTATCTGTTTCTAAAGACAATCAGGGATTGGTGAGAGGGGTTAACACCTCTATAATTTCACAGGATAAAGACATGGTCAATCATCTTTCTCCACCCCAGGGGAAAGGAATGAAAAACAATCTAAAAGTTCCAAACAATCTTGGCCAGTTAGGAAAACAAGGACTGTGTTTATAGAAAATGCATGGGAACTTCTACTACAAAATCACAACCACGGAACCCTGCAAAAAGCAGGACATGGATTTACCTGGATTGACCTCAGCAGCACGGGGACAGCCAGCTCAGACTGCAACCGAGAGTAACTAAGCCTGGCTTTGTCACTTAGGCAGGGCTGTTAGGCCGGGTCTTGTGGGTTTCCTTAGGCAGAGGAGCAGCCCAAGCTCTCCAAGCCCTCTCCAAGCACGTAGGATGAGGTGGGAGCTTGGAGGACGTTCCTCATTAAGGACACATCAGTCACATCCTCCAGCTGCCCAAAGAACAGGAAAGCTTCTCCTAAAGTGGTTTGCTGACAGGAATTTGACTTTGTCAGAGACACGAGCCTTTAAACACGCCGCCGGAGGAGGAAAGCTGCCTCAACAAGTACATCTTTTATTCTGAATACAAGGAGATTCACAGCCAGGAAGGAAATTGTATTTAGGAATAAATTTGTGCTCGGATTTTATTACTAATTCATTACACCCCTTAATCTGAGAAATCCTGAAGCAGCACAACTCCTGGAGAATTATCATTAATAATTACATTGATACTGAATTCTTTTATGCAAATAGTAGAGTAGACTCCGAGATAGGACTCTCTGTAAACCTCCTGAGTGTTTGCAGGAAGTTTAATTCATTCCCTATCTCCTTTAGTTTGCAAATGAGGTGTGAGACAATTGTCTGCTCCTGGAAGGTGGCAGAATTCGAGTGCCACACGCGGGGCGTGGATGGGTCGGGTTGTCCCCAACGCCATCGGGTGAGGCCACCCTGATGTCATTAATTATTGTACCCGATTGAGTGCTGGCAGTGCAGGGATGGCCTGGGTGGCTCAGGTGTGTAACTCACCTTTGGATGCAGAGAGGGAAACATCCAGGATTGCTCAGGGAGCAGGGATGGGCTGGGGTTGAGCAGGACCCACCTGATAAAAAAAAGAGAAAATTTTTGGCCCACCTTTAGGTCTTTTCCTTCCTCAGGGACAGAACAACTCCCAAGCACATAAACATGATTAAAAAGATGCCATAACCTCCCAGACACCTCTTTTTTTTAAAAAAACCAACACATGCTGCTGCCAAATATTTGGGGGAAAGAAACAAAACCATCCTGCTAAAGAGATTTCATTTGAATATGTTGTGCCTGAGCCTCATCCTGGAGTTCCTCAGCCTTCCTATCACTTTCTGCTAATGAGTTGAGCTCCCTGGGTAGAATGTGGCTGGTAAATTTTTCAAGATTCTGATCATTAGCAATGTTTTGTATATTTTATTTTCTTGTTTTCGCCGTGTATAGAGTTGTCATTTTTAATTCATTGCCCGCTGGAATTTGACGAAGGCAAAACTCCCATTCCCTTAAAAATGAGATGAGGAGGCTGGCACGGATTTTAATGGATGCATGTTGTGCTGCAGGTGAAATTTTCCAATTCTAATACAGGCGTGTGAGAAACAAGGAAACAGAAGTTATTCCAGAGATGAGAAACTCACTCTTCCCACAGCAGGAGGAATGGAGCAGTGGTAGCTGAAGGAAAAATTCCTAATTCTCCCAAATACACGACGTGGTCGCTGCCATTTCCAAAGTGCAGCCCCTCCTCTGGCCTCTGGCTGCAGATTAGAGAACTTGAGCTCAGCAAATTGGGGATTTTGTTGGCACAAACACCCTGAAAACTTCGGTTTAATCCTGATTTATGGGGAAGGGGGCAACATAATCTTCTTACTTTACAGCATTTAAAAGGGCAGAGCAGAATCAAGTGGTTTAGCCTAATTTAGCTGGGTTTTTTTTTTTCTATGAGATTTGTAAAACAAGATGAAATAAAACGAGCGTGTCCACACACAGAGCTTCTTGTAATGAGTTGAGGAACTCTTCTGGCAAAGAATTCGAGTTGTAAAACAGGGTTACAATGCAATAAAATGCTCAGTTTTGACTCCTTGTTACTTTTGGGTTTTCTGTGACATCACAACCCTGACATTTTTCTGTGTTACAACACAAGGATGCATCTCTGAAAGGTGCTCACCCCTCCAGCTCAATCCCTCTATAAAATTAACCCCATTTAACCCTAAAATTAACCCCTTTACAGTAATTTTTTCCATGATCAAGAAAGAGGGACTCCTCCTCCTGCAGATCTGACTCACCAAGTCAGGGTTCAAACCAGACACGGTTCTCCAAAGCCTGTTGTTGCCCATAACAGGGAACTTCCCCCTCTCCTCCACTTTCTCCACTCATTTTTTCCTTCAGAGGAATGTTGAGGCTCATGGAAGTGTGAAGGATCCCAATCCCACTCCTGTCCATGCTGTGGAAGAGCAAGGAGGAGTCCTGCTGATCCAGCCCAGGCCTAGGAAACAGAATCTGGAGGGATTTGGTCATTTCTTACTCCTCCTGAACTGAACCTCAAAACCACAAAACACTGGGGCTTCTCCCAGCGCAAAGAGCTCTGGGCAATGGCAGAGAGTGAAAATTCACACTCATGGAATCATGGAATGGTTTGGGTTGGAAGGGACTTCAAAGATCATCCCTTTCCACCCCCCTGCCATGGCAGGGACACCTCCCACTGTCCCAGGGTGCTCCAGCCTGGCCTTGGGCAGTGCCAGGGCTCCAGGGCCTGCCCACCCTCCCAGGGAACAATTCCCTCCCAATATCCCATCCAAATCTCCCCTCTTCCAGCTTAAACCCATTCCTCCTTTTCCTGTCCCTCCATCCCTTGTCCCAAGTCCCTCTTCAGCTCTCCTGGAGCCCCTTTAGGCCCTGGAAAGGGCTCTAAGATCTCCCTGGAGCCTTCTTTTCTCCAGGCTGAACAGCCCCAGCTCTCCCAGCCTGTTAAATTCCTACCAAGATCTCAGAAATTCCTCCCAAGACCTCAGAAACACTGACACAGTCACCGTGCTCACCACTGAATTAGAAATTCAATTTCAAACCCATTTTCCTCTCTCCACACATCCAAGGAGAGCCCAGCCTGGCCTGGGGGTGTCGGTACCCAAACCATTCCCATTATCCAGTGACAATCTGCTCTTGTCACATCCCATCCCATCCCATCCCAACACCTTCCCAGCAGAAGGATCCAGATTTCACATCTCTCAACGCGTCACAAATGAAAGGAAAAGCATTCAGGACCTCACGTAGAGCATTTCCTGACTTCCCCACTTGAAATCAGGAATGCATTTGATAAAATGCATTTAAAATATTGCAGCAAAACCTCCTGACAGCTCAGGAATGTCCACAGCAGAACCATTTGGACATTTTGCAGGAAATTTTGCATTTTAAATGACAACTTTTTTATCTGCTTTTACTCCCCTTTTTCTCGTGCCTGTCGAAGATGGATTTGTGGGATCAGTTATGGGGTAACCAAGCCCAGAAATCAGAGGACAAGGAAATATTTGCCATCCTCCTGGTGATTTTTAATCAGCAAACCTGCACCGAAAAGAGAGGAATACACAATAAAACGATTCCACAGGAGAAAAACGTCTGACTTCAGCCTCACCCCCAGCATTACAAATGGATTTTGTCAGCCCGCAGCCTTACAAGGCTCGTGGATGGTAAATTAAATTTGGTCAGTTTATAAAGGTATTGCTTTCATGTTTCTCTCCCAAGATCCGCCGTCCCTGGGAGGTTTGGAATCACCTTGCTTCTCCTCGCTTGTCTTCTATTCTTCATTACACAACAGATGACCTATCAGATATTCCTCTTCTACTCCAGCAGCTTTCCCGTTGCCAACCTTCAACGAGAATAAAGCCTGCAACCCTTTTTATCTTCATCCCGCCGCTGTTTCCATTGGGGTTTTTTTTTATTTTTTATTTTTTTTATTTTTTTCCCCCCCTCCTTTTCCTAAAGATCGTTCGCCGCCATTGCTTCCGCGGTTTTTACCCAGCGGAGCGAGCGGCGTCTTCTGAACTGACAATTCTGACTTTTTGCTGCTTGTGATTTTTCTAAAGCATGACAAGTGCTGGCATGAAGACATGGCAAACCTTTTCAGATAAGGAGCTCGGGAAACAACAGAAAAAAGAAAAAAAAAAGCTCGGCCTTTCAAAGAACTCTGGTGGTTACTGCACAGCAGAACGAGTCTCCCATGGATTCATTTAATTCAGCTGCACCTTTTCCACAGCTGCAACAATTAGAACCAGGACTTTTTAACTCATTAGATTAATTTTTTTAAAGTGTGTTCTAGTACATAATTAAACATTTTTTTTTTCTCGGTGATAACATAAAACTATGATGAATATTTGGTATGTTTTAGCCTGCATGAGAATTAGAACCAGGACTTTTTAACTCATTAGATTAATTTTTTTAAAGTGTATTCTAGTACAAAACTAAACTTTTTTTTTTTTTCGCAGTGATAACATAAAAATATGATGAATATTTGGTATATTTTAGCCTGGATGAGAATTAGAACCAGGACTTTTTAGCTCATTATATTAATTTTTTTTAAAGTATATTCTAACACGAAACTAAACTTTTTTTTTCTCGGTTATAACATGAAAATATGATGAGTATTTGGTATATTTTAGTCTGGATGAGAATTAGAACCAGGACTTTTTAGCTCATTAGATTAATTTTTTAAAGTGTATTCTAGTACAAAATTAAACTTTTTTTTTCCTCTGTGATGACATAGAAGTATGATGAATATTTGGTATATTTTAGCCTGGATGACAATTAGAATCAGGACTTTTTGGCTCATTATATTAATTTTTTTTTAAGTATATTCTAGTAAAAAACTAAACTTTTCTCCGTTATAACATAAAAAGATGATGAATATTTGTACACTTTACCCTGGATGAGAATTAGAATCAGGACTTTTTAGCTCATTAGATTAATTTTTTTAAAGTGTATTCTAGTACAAAACTAAACTTTTTTTTTTTTTCGCAGTGATAACATAAAAATATGATGAATATTTGGTATATTTTAGCCTGGATGAGAATTAGAACCAGGACTTTTTAGCTCATTATATTAATTTTTTTTAAAGTGTATTCTAGCACAAAACTAAATTTTTTTTTTCCTCTGTGATGACATAAAACTATGATGAATATTTGGTATATTTTAGCCTGGATGAGAAATAGAAACAGAAATAGACAGGGAAGGGATCCCTGTAAATCTGTTAGAGGGAAAAGTAGGTCTGGGGTGAGATTTCTTTAAAAAAATTTCCACTCTGTGGAAACCTCATTCTGGTGAAAATCTCATTTTCTACTTTGCACATTCTTCAGAAGATCATCCCAAGCTAAGAATTAACAGAATATCACTGATTTCTCAATGAAAGGAAAGGGTTCTTGAGCTCCTGCCCAGGATTTAAATTTCTCCCAGATTTGCTGTGGCTGCCCCTGGATCCCTGGCAGTGCCCAAGGCCAGGCTGGACATTGGGGCTGGGAGCAGCCTGGGACAGTGGGAGGTGTCCCTGCCCATGGGACTGGATGGGATTTAAGGCCCCTTCCAGCCCAAAGCATTCCATGATTCCATGATTTTTGGGAGCTTGTGGAATCCTAAGGCAGGCTGAGACTGACAAATGAACAAAATAGATGCGATAACAAAAATAAAAAAACCAACAAATATTTTTTTAAAAATAAAATAAAAAATAAATATTAAAAATAAAAATGAAACAAATGAGTGGTTCTCAGCCCTGGAGTTGGTGAGGGTGGTCTGACCAAGTCTCTGCTGTGCACACAGAGAGCTGGGCTGGAGTTTGGATGTGGATGAAGGGACAGCCTGGAGGGTCCCTGGTGGGTGCTGCTGGAGGGAAGGACCCAGCCAGCACAAACTTTCCCGGGGTTTGCAGCCTGAGAAATGGATAAAATGCATTTAAAATGGAAAAGGATGATTGATGGTGATGGCAGAGATGGAGTTTTTCTTCCTCAAGCCTTAACACACCCGGTGGAAGTTCCAGGCAGAGGGCTGGTGTTGCCCTGCTTTTTGCAGGGTTCCATGGTTGTAA
>VZTZ01033664.1:127105-159452 GCA_013400955.1 Drymodes brunneopygia | reverse complement strand
AAAGCTTTTCACTCTCGCAGAGTGCATTTCAATTTTAAAGACTTTTTTTAAAAAATCAGTGGAAAGGGGCTAAATTGACTAGCTTTGCTTTGTTTTCAGCAGAAGAGATGAGATTTACTTTTAATTTACCTGTTTGTCTGCAATCATTACCTGCTTTCCAGTTGTATTGCTAATGAGTGTCAGGACCATCACTTTACTAATGGAGGAACTGAGGTATGGACAGTGACTGTGACATTCCCCAGGACATGGGTAGGACTCATTCCTGGGATCTGAAATCGCTTTGTCTGGTTCCTGTGCTGCAGCCCCAAGCCAGTCACATGGAAATTGCACCTCACAGATACAGTCTTACTGGATTCTTTTGCATACTTCTCTGAATATGGCTTTTCTTACACATAATTATAATGCAAAAACAGTTGCAGAAGCAGGGAAGAGGGTTAATGGTCCATGTGGCAAATGAGCATAAGCAGTGGACCTCCAGGCTGACTGGTAAAGCAGAAAACCAGCATGTTTTAGATTGGTTTAGTAAGGAACCAGGCTAAAAACTTCAACCAACATTTATGGATGCAAAATACAGGAGGGTTTTCAGAAAAAATAATCATAAAATACATGTTGGAAACTGGAGTCAGGGCTGTTTGAACAAGGGTGGCTGGTTTTGCATGGCCTGAGCCGCAGTCCTGGATCTCCTTAGCCTAAGAGAGCCTACAAGAAAGATGGAGAGAGACAATTCACAAGGCAGAGTAGTGACAGAACAAGGGGGAATGGCTTCACACTGACAGAGGGATGGGTTACATGAGATATTGGGAAGAAATTCTTGGCTGTGAGGGTAGTGAGGCCCTGGCACAGGTTTCCCAGAGAAGCTGTGGCTGCCCCATGCCTGAAAGTGTTCCAGGCCAAAATGGACGGAGATTGGATCCACCCCAAATGGAAGGGGTTGTAACAAGATGATTTTTAAGGTCCCCTCCAATCCTGGTCATTTTATGAATTTATGGTTCTAAAATCTTTCCAAATGGGTTCAGTGAAATTGTGCAGTCCTACCTCCAGTAAACAAAACCAGTAAATTCCAGAAGGAATTTACCTTCCAAGCAGTGAGCTAGAAGATATATCAGTTGCCACTTCAAATCTCTGTCAGTCACATCATTGCCCTCCAACATGCAGAGCCTCGGCTGTGGGCTGGCAGGGGCTCCTTGGTCAGGACTTACCAGCTGTGCTTACCTGGGAAGGTCCAGGTAAGGAAGGTCAGGCTGGGAAGGGACTCTCCACACAGCCACCCCATGCTGGGCCGTTCCTAGGAATCAGGGAACACACACACCTGCAAGGAGAGTTGTTTCACTTTAGTGAAACTTGTTAGAGTAGTGATGCTCAGGGTAAGGTGGGTGGATGGAACATGCTGAAGAGAAGTGGGGTTTTTCTCTCTTTCACAAAAGAAAAGGAACTTGGAAATTACAGAGTGATGTGTTACTTTTAAGAGATACTACTTTAGGTTGCAAATGCCTGTGTCTGAAATCTAGAAAAATGCTAAGTTGAGATTTAAGAGCTTATGCAGCTGCAGTTCTGCCAGTGGTATGTGTTTGCCCAGCCCAACATTTCAGTCATACCGCCTTCCCCACAGTGCTTCTTTCTCATTTAATGCCCAGAAATGACTGGGGACAACCCGAGCTTCAGGGGACCTGTGCAAAGATCTCCATGTTTGGCTACAACATAAAAAAGTTGACTTTGCATCAAGCTTTTACTAACAAAACTAGAGAGCCAGCAAGTGACAGCAAGAGTCAGCAGGACATGGGTGCAAGGTGCTGCAGTGGTACCTTATCATCATTCACAGGCAGCAGCGCGTGGGCTGTGCTGAGGTGCTGCTGCTCTGCTCATCTCTGACAAATATTGGTATATTTAAACACAATCTGGAGTAGAAAAACACAACCAGATGTTGCTGGCTATTGGGTGACAGGATACCTGATAGCTGTTCCCACTTCTCCAAGGACTGACATTTACCTTGTGACACCACCACATCTGCACCATAGGGGTTTTTCAGAACAGACCATGCTCTCCCCAGCATGTTTATTAACCACCTCTCCACCTCTGCTCCAGCTGCCCCAGGGATGATGCCACCTCTTGGAAACTGGACCCACGCTGAGAGGCATGGCAAACACAGGGTCTGGGGAAGACAAATCACCATTTGACCAGAAAGAAACAGACCCTGAACTCCAAAAAAAAGTTCAGACCAGTGTGGTTTGGGGTAATCAGTGCCTTATGAGGAGTGAAAGGCCTTTAAGACCTTCCCTGTAGTTGCCCATCCGAGGTTCTGTTTCATTTTGCTGTGTGGCAGGTATGCCAGGCTGGATTGGGCTTGGAGCAGCCTGGTCTCATGGAAGGTGTGCCATGGCAGGGAGCTGGAACAAGATGAGCTTTAAGGTCCCTTCCAACCCAAACCTTCCCATGATTCTATGGTTCTCTTCCCCATCTTCTCTTCCCTATCTCTTCCACCTCCTTTCCACATCAGCCCTCCTCTGTTTAGGAGCAGGAAGATGTTCAGAACCAGATCTTCTCACACACTGAGAATGAGAGAAACCTCACAGAGCTCTGGCAGTTGGATTTGCAGTGGGCAGGCTGGAACCCAAACAAGCCCCTAGGCATGACAGCTCTTTGTCACACCCACAGCAAACCAGCTCAGCAATACTATTTGCTGAATATTTGAAATTTTGGTAGAAACTGAAAGAAATAGGATTAATCTGACAACATCTATCCAGCTCTATCCCCACTAACAATAAAGGGGAAAACATCACAGAATCACAGAATTTTTTAGGTTAGAAAAGCCCTCTGAGATCACCAAGTCCAACTCTTCCCCCAGCACTGCCAAGCCCACCACTAACCTATGTCCTCAAGTGCCACATCAGCAAAACTTTTGAATCTCTCCAGGGATGGGGACTCCACCACTGCCCAGGGCAGCCTGTGCCAGGGCTGTACAACCCTTTTGAGGAAGCCATTTTCCATCATATCCAACCTAAACCTCCCCTGGCACAACTTCCCATTTGCTTTAAATCAGAAATCGCCCAAACTGGTCAATCAGGCCTGTGAACTGTGAGCCAAGGCTGCAGAGCCAGACAGGAAAAAACAGGTGGACAAAGCAAATTCCACCATCTAACAGCATTGATGTGACTTGGGATGGGTATGACAATGACCAGGAAACTTCTATTTGCAATAAACAGCAGGATATGGCGAAATCATTGAGCACTGATTTTGTCCTGAGGCAAACAACCTTCCCAATTTGTACATTTGTGTATAAATGACTACAATGAGGCAGCATCACCCTGAACACCTGTGCATTTATGCATGGAGAAGATGGAGAGCTGTTGTGATCATAGACATACAGATACATTTTAAACAGACCCCCTGCTATATAAAGGGTGGCTCAACAGTTCCCCTTGCCAGATGAAAAGAGGAAATATTCACTGTCAAGCAACAGCTGAGCAACTCACCAGGCAGAAATGGCTCCAGGTACTTTTTATTACAGTTTTAAAGGATTTGTTAGTGCTGCCATGTGTGTAGGGTGACAGGAGATGATGATGATGGGGTGGTATGTGGTGGGATACACACACTCTGTGACAGCTCTAACTTAAAGTATGGCAATTTATAAACCAATGTAAAAGAATACCTTTCCCTGCAAAGTGACTTTAATTAATGAACTAATCTTTAGCCTAAACAGGCCAAGTCCTAAAGGCTTCAGGGCATTTCTCCTCCAAGGGGTATTTGTCTGAGATTGTTTGTGGTCTTTGCAGCAGACAGACACTCTGTGAGTCAGGTGTGATAGGCTGAAAACATTCAGGGTTGAGAAAGACCACCAGATTCTGCACTCATATCCCAGAGAGCCAGTCAGAGCACAGGTAATGTCACCATCTCTCACCCCAGCAAAGGCAGACAGCCAGCATCACATCACTACAGCATAAACAATGACTGCAGTGAGGTGCTCCCAGGCCCTCACCTGGCACTCATCATCCCCTGCTTGCTCATGGAACCAGAGTGCACCAGCTTCTTCTCACATGGGCAAGGACTCATGAGAATAGGAAAACCATGAGTGTACCAGAGAAAAACATTGGGACTCACGCTAGTTTTCATGGAGCAGCCATGACTCCAGCCAGGAAGACAGTGCTGGTAACTAGAAGCACAAGCTCTGGGGGCAGGTCTTGAAGAAAGGGTTTCAAAGAATTTTGGAGAAGGCTAAGCTTACTCTTGGTGACAACAGGCACCAAGGAAGATGAGCCTTCAGCCAGCATGGACAGAAAAGACTGGGAATTAATTCCCAGGTGCCACTCCCTCCTCAACACAGTTTCCTGAGGACTGCTAACACCCTCTGCTGTGCTTTGCTGCAGGGTCGTGGTTCTCTCCTCTGGCCATTGCCGTGATCACTCTGGGACTGCAGTGGCCACAACAAGCTGCCACCTTCCCAGCCATCCCCCTTTCCAGCTTGTTTGCCAACTCTGTGCTGAGGGCTCAGCACCTTCACCTCCTGGCTGCCGAGACATACAAGGAGTTTGTAAGTGGTGTGGCCTCTGGTCATCTCCTCCACTTTAGCTTGATGGCTTCAGGATTGTGTAACAGACATCTGTAACTACTGGTGTCTCCCTTGTCCTCTTTCGATGAAGAGAGAGGGTGTTAACAGGATAGCACAGGTTATGTCCTGTCAGACTGGACCCTGTTTCCTCCTCTCAGCCCTCTGCCTCCCCTACTGTGATTCTGCACATCCCCCTTCTCAGGACCATGTCTGCACAGGATCAGCTGGGACATGGCACAGATATGTGACAAGACTTTCCTGTGTTGGTCACCTCTGGCCCTGGGAGAGTCCGAGTGCTTAAAGCTAGTTTCTCCTGCTGACAGGAGCTGGCATGAGCTGTCACTTTGGCAAGAGCAGTCCTTTGAGGTAATTTACCCCTTGGGAGAACCTAGTTCAGAGGTGGTTTGTGTTCAGCTCAGCACCTTGGCTTAGGAAGACCTATAGGTCCAGTAGCTATTGTGCAAACACAATATTCCTGCTTCCTACCTGCCAACCCTGTCCAAAGGCACCTCATGTCTCACATTTATTTCTTGGAAAGAGCTACCATTCAGAACAGCTTGGGAAGTGTCTGAGGTGTTCTCCAGAACATGGGCAACAGATCTGAGTGTATTTGGGATGTCTCCATAGGAACGCACCTATATTCCAGAGGACCAAAGACACACAAACAAGAATTCCCAGGTAGCATTTTGTTACTCGGAAACCATCCCTGCTCCCGTGAAGAAGGATGATGCCCAGCAGAAATCAGTAAGTTTTTTTCACCCTCAGGGCAAGCACAGACCTGCCTGAAGAGCCCAGCTGTGCTTCACTGCAGGAACAGAGGGTTTTCGTCTGTGAACACTTGGGTGCTTCATCCCTCTCCTCCTTTTTTGATTATTTGAACCCTGCATAAAGAAAGAAATACTTTTCTGGGCTACACTATAAATCACATTCCCACCCCAAGGATGAGAAAACTATTGTCTGCACAGGACAGAGGTCTGGGTGGTGCTTGCCAGCCTGAAAACTTTGTGTCTGCTGAAGCTGTAGGAGTGGTGGGCTATCTCCAGGTGTTTCAAGAGGGAGCAGGACACGCTACCAAATACCCCTGCACAGCTTTGACACTTTCTTGTCTTAATTTCAGGACACGGAGCTTCTTCAGTTCTCCCTGATTCTCATCCAGTCCTGGCTGACCCCAGTGCAGTACCTAAGCAAGATGTTCACAAACAATCTGGTTTTTGGCACCTCAGACAGAGTGTATGAAAAACTAAAGGACCTGGAAGAAGGGATCCAAGCTCTGATGAGGGTAAGTTGCAGCATGTAGCATGACTGCAGAATTACAGAGATCTCTCAGACAGAGGGCACTCAGCTCTTGTGAATCCAGACAAAGAAATCCCACAACCTTCCTCTCTGAAGACCAGTGGCATCCTTAGGACTTTGTTTACCTTTAGATAATGAGATCATGACACGGCGCATTAGGTTTCATCACTAGGGAGGATAAGAAAACACAGAACAGATGTTAACACCCATCACAAAGCACTACTGATCAGGAATCACAACAATTCACACCCAAAGTCCTCCCAAACCCAGGAACAAAAAAATACTCAGTTGTACTAACAGCAAAATATTGTTTGCTACATCTCCATGCAAAATACTTTGAAATGTGGCAAGTTTTGTGATGATTCACAGTTTCATAAAAACATCTCTTTACAGATGGAAACCTGCACTCTCGTGTTTCCCTCAAACATTAATACAGCCTCCAGAGAGCTGACAGCTGAGGAGTGGTCCTCTTCAAGGAAGAACTAATCACAGATTCACAGAATGGTCTGGGTTGGAAGGGATCTTAAAGCTTATCTCATTCCAACCCCCTGCCATGGGCAGGGACAGCTTGCACTAGACCAGGTTGCTCCAAAACCCATCCACCCTGGCTTTGAACATTTCCAGGGGTGGGGCAGCCACAGATTCTCTGGGCAACCTGTGCCAGAGCCTCACCATCCTCATAGAGAAAAATTTCTTCGTAATTCCTAATTTAAATCTCTCCTCTTTTAGTAAAAACCATTCCCCCTTTTCCTGTCTCTATCTGTCATTGTAAAAAAGTCACTCTCTACCTTTGCTCTAAGTCCCCTTTATAATCTACTTTATTTTTGCTTTGTTGTTTTAAATGAAGTAGTGTATTATCTGCCAGGACACCTTTTCAGTTATTATGGTTATTCTGTAATTAAGTTTATCTGGCAGGTTCACCCTGTAGCTAGAGCTCTGAGACATGCAGCTGTGAGAAATAAGTCTGGAATATTGTTTACATCTTGCAGCATTAAAATTATTCTGAAAGTCAGGGTCAGAGAGTAAACAGAGACCTTTTGTCCTGGCACTTCAGCAGGAGAAAGTATGGATAGGTATCAGTACCACTTCTAGATTTTTATGTGGGTGAGAAATTCTTTACTGTGAGGGTGGTGAGGCCCTGGCACAGGTTGCCCAGAGAAGCTGTGGCTGCCCTGTCCCTGGAAGTGTTCAAGGCCAGGTTGGATGGGGCTTGGAGCAACCTGGTCTAGTGGAAGCTGTCCTGGCCCATGGCAGGGGTGCTGCAAATGTGATGGTCTTTAAGGTCCCTTCCAACCCAAACCAGGCTGTGACTTCACGATTCTGTGATTTTGGTCCCTGTTAGGTATGTGCTTGGGCATTAGGAAATGGTACACAGAAACTAGCCAAACAATTGTATTTCACCCATTTATAGCACCTTTTCCTTAACCAAAATGTTCCTGTTTGTGGCAGCTGGTGACCACAGCAGGGCAGGAGGAGTGCAGCTCTCAGCTCCAGATGTACATGGCTTGGGTCTGGGCTGGAGCTTTGTTTGCTGGAAAAGTGGGAGAAAAGAGAGAATTATTTTCCCGGTTCCCCGTCTCCTTGGCTGGAGAAGGGACAGAGAGACCCTGCAACTTTCCCTTTATTTTAACACCCCAAAGACACACTCCCCTTTCCTTGCAGCCCTGTGCCCAGCTCTGTTCTCACCCCTGCATCACTGCTCTTCCTGCAAACACATACACTCAAAAATATGTTTGAAATATGCTTTAAGACTGGAGGGAGAAACCCCTGACCTCATTTAAAGTTCAACTGGAACCCTGGCACTGGGCCTGTAGAAGATCCTAGAACCCTTGAGGTTGGAAAAGGCCTCCAAGATCACTGAGTCCAAGACTGATCACTGCCTTGTCAACCAGACCAGAGGACTGGGTGCCATGTCCAGCCATTCCCTGAACACCTCCAGGGACAGTGACTTCACCACCTCCCTGGGCAGTCCCTTCCAATGTTTCATAATCCTTTCTGTGAAGAAATTCTTCCTGATGTCCAACCTGAAATGCCTGTGGCACAGCTTGAGGTTGTGTCCTGAGGTCCTGTCCCTTGTCCCTGGGAACAGAGCCTGAACCCCACCTGGCTCCACCCTCCTATCAGGAAGTTATAGAGAGTGAGAGGGTCCCCCTAGAGCATTCTTTTCTTTAGCCTGAGCCCTCCCAGCTACTTCAGCTGCTGCTGGTGCTCCAGACCTTTCCCAGCTCCATCCCCTCTCTGGACATGCTCAAGCAGCTCAATGTCTTTCTTGTCAGGAGGGGCCCACAACTGCCCCCAGGACTGGAGGGACACCAACAGTGCCCAGGACAGGAGGGGCTGTCACTGGCCTGGTCCTGCTGGACACACCATGGTTAGTGCAAGCCAGGTGCCACTGGCTTATTGCCCACCTGGCAACACCTGGGCCCATGTTCAGCTGCTGCCAACCAATATTCCCAGGGCTGCTCCCAGCCTCTCTGCCCCAGCCTGGAGCACTGCATGAGGTTACTGTGCCCCATGCTCATTCCCAGGCCCCCGCCACCTCCCCCAGCACCTTTCAATCCTCTTGCAGGAGCTGCAGGACCGAAGCCCACGGGGTCCCCAGATCCTCAAACCCACTTACGAGAAGTTTGACATCCACCTGCGCAGTGAGGACGCGCTCCTGCAGAACTATGGCTTGCTCTCCTGCTTCAAGGAGGACCTGCACAAGGTGGAGACCTACCTGAAGGTGATGAAGTGCCGGCGCTATGGAGAGGGGAACTGCACCATTTGACACTGGGGACAGCTCCGTCCCCACTCCAGCCTCTTGCCAACCGTGGCTGCCCTCCTCCTCTGAAAGAAAACTGGAGAATAAACCTGCTACTGCCAACATGTCTGCTTTTTGGGGTGGGACAGACTGCTGGGAGGGGCTGGGAGGGAGGAGCTGCCAATGGGACAGGGTGGATCTGGGGCTTGGGGTGTAGATTTGGGAATAAGGAATCATATTTGGAGCTTGCGGGGGGCGGGCAGGGGAAGCAGATTTGGGGCTGGATTTGTACTGAGGAATAGGCTTGGGACTGTGGGTAGATTTGGAGCTGGGGAGCAATTTGGGAGAAGATTTGGGGCTGAAGTGTGGATTTGAGTCTGAGGAGGGTGGATTTGGGATTAGGGGCTGCAGATTTTGAGCTGGGGTGTAGATTTGGAGCTGGGGAGCAATTTGGGAGAAGATTTGGGGCTGAAGTGTGGATTTGAGTCTGAGGAGGGTGGATTTGGGATTAGGGGCTGCAGATTTTGAGCTGGGGTGTAGATTTGGAGCTGGGGAGCAATTTGGGAGAAGATTTGGGGCTGAAGTGTGGATTTGAGTCTGAGGAGGGTGGATTTGGGACTAGGGGCTGCAGATTTTGAGCTGGGGTGTAGATTTGGTGCTGGGGGTAGATTTGGGACTAGGGGGTGGATTTTGGGTTGCAAGGGATAAAGTTGGACCAAAACATTTGGAGCTGGGACTGGGGGTTGGATTTAAGGCTTGAAGGAACAGCAATAAAGAATAAAGAAGAAAAGAAGGTAGGATGGACTTGTATCCCCAAAGAAGACTCTCCAGAGACATCTGTCTGGAAAAGGTTCTGGGAAAAGGTCCTGCTGTGGTTTTTATCTTTATTTTTCAGTATGAAGGTGGTGAAGACCTGGCAAAGGTACTTTGAGAAGCTGTGATTGCCCCATCCCTGGAAGTGTTCACAGCCAGGTTGGACAGGGCTTGGAGCAACCTGGTCTGGTGGAAGGTGTTCCTTTCCAAGGCAGGGGGGTGGAATTGGACAATTCTTCTAAGCCAGTCCATTGTAGGATTCTGTGTTGTGGTTCTATGAGTGGTGTAAAAATAATGGGATCATTTTCCAGAACAGGCTTCCATTACCAGATACCAGCTGGGTGACTTGAAATCTCTAATTGCTTGTGGAACTTTGGAATAGAGATCCACAGAGGCTGTTACTAGGCTTGATGCTCTTCAATGTTTTCCTCAATGATCTGAAAATAAATATTAAATTATTGCTGATACAATGCACAGACAACACAGAGACCACAAGAACTGTGGTGAGTCACATGGATCACCTAGGGGCCATACAGCCAAAATACATGTTAGTAAAACCAAAAAGATCTTGGAATCTGGGGAAATGCAGGAGGCTGTGGCCTGAAATCTGCACATGATTTCTTGGGAAGAAGGGCTCTGAATAGGCTTTGAGGGTCACCAAGAGAAGGCAGTAACTCTCATCTTCTGGGGAAAAGGGGCTAGTGAAATCCTTCAAAAGAGGAAAACACTGTCATCAAGAGAAGCTCCTAAAGATTCAGTGGGGCTGTTTATTATCAGACCAATAAAGCAATGCAGATTTAAGTGGCAAGGGAGAAGAGCTTTGTGAGGTAAGGGGTGACTTGCCTATCTTCTGGGATATTAGATCAAGAAGAGATGCCCTGCTAGGTGAGAAGGATGAACTCTGAGCTCTGTTCAGAGCATAACTGGGAAGGGTGGAAAAGCCTTGGCCGCAGAGCCTGTCAGGAGAGGAGTCATCTGACTATGCATTGCCAAGAGGAGGGGATTGCAGGATCTTCCTATTTCTGCAAACCCACTAACCTGTTTTTATTTCTGCATAACTAGAAAGCTGAACCACAAGCACAGTTGCACACATACCACATTTTCTCCTTATGCAACTGTTCTGAAAACTAACACCTGTCACACAAACCAAAGACAGACACACCTCGTACTCCATATTGGGCAGGATGAAGGACCTTTGCTGCTACTAGCCCTGAAAGGTGAGCTGAGGAATTAAACTGATATTAATTCAGCCTTGATGGGGAAACCAAGACCTGGTTATTTCACTCTGTGCTAAATGGTTGGTGTGGGACACCACAGTCACAGGCAGTCCCATCAGCTCAATGGTGATAACTGTTTGCATGTCATTATGGACTGCAACATTGGGTATAAGGCCTTGCAGGATTGGGGTCTTCTGGATGACTGGATGTATAAGAAATGCTCCATGACTTGGAAGGGGAATCCCCTCTTGGAAGAAAATTAAAGAGTATTTTGCTTGTGCCTTATTGGTTGTGCCTATTAAAATACTGCATATGTGCATTTGACTTCTTAATCAACCCTTCCAAGGACACTGGGAGGGTCTGGACCAATATCCTCAACTCAGTTTGGTGCAGCAGTTCTGATCCTGAGAAACTGTGCTCTTAGACCCTTGCTCTTCTTTGTAGCAGGCTGACTTTGGCTGGATGCCAGGTGCTCAGCAAGCTGCTCTATCACTCCCCTTCCCAGCGGGATAGGAAAGGGAAAATAAGACAAAAAACAGCTAATAGGTTGAGACAAGGCAGTTTACTGAAGCAAAAAGAAAGCGAAAGTTTTAGCACACATAAGCAAGGGGAAGAGAGTTTATTTCCAATGTTCAGCCACTTCCCCAGAAGCAGGGCTTCAGCACGCATAGCAGCTGCTCCAGAAGGCAAACACTGTAGAATAATGAATGCCCCCTGTTCTTCCTCCCTTCCTTAGCTTTTATATCTGAGCTAACAGCATCTGGTGTGGAATATCCCTTTGGTTAATTTGGATCAGCTGACCTCGTTCTGTCCCCTTCCAGAATCTTGCCCACTCCCAGACCCTTGATGGCAAAGGGGAATGTTAGAGAGATAGCACTACTCAGCAGTAGCCAAAACACTGGTGTGTTAACATTTTTCTAGCTACCAATGGAAAACACAGTACTGTGAAGGTTGCTATGGAAAAATTACCTCCATCTCAGCCAATCCAAATACACTCTTCCTATAAAAGATAAAACAGCCACCAACCTTGCCTTACAGGTACCCCTAGGTCACCAGGACTACAGCAGCTCTCCCACCATTACGAATTCATGAGGGTCATAAACTTAATTTACATCTTGTGATCCATTTTGGACCAGCTTGGGGAAACATGCAGCTCAGGAAAGGTAAGTAATGGAATCCTGAGTGATTTTGGAATCCTGAGATGTGTAAATAAGATTTTATGGCAAAGATCTTTTGGGTCTTTCTCTTTGAAGTAGTTCATCTCTGTGCTGCTTAGCTCTGAGACAAAGGTCACTAATGAAAGTATTTCAATGGTTCATGTCTGTCCTGGTCTTGGCTGGGATAGGGATAATTTTGTTTTTAGACTTTTGATGTTCTCCACTATAAGGCAAAGTAAAGGTGGGTCCATTCCTTTCTCTTCTAATCCAGACCCCAAACATTAGCATCTTCTCAGCTGTTCCAGCCTTCTCTTTTCCCTGAATCTTGTGGCTTATTTTGCACCAAAATACCATCTGGGGTTAATACCTTCCAGCCCATCTCTGTTCCATCAGCTCAACATGGAAAAGCCATTTCAGGACGGTGATTTCATCATGCATCTTTGATGTGGGATAAATTATTAAAGCAGATTCATACAAAATGAAAGACATTTTACACAGGAAAGGGTCCTGACAGTAACCTAGATATGCCACAAAAACTGATTCCACCAGTAGGAAAACCTGTCCCTCGCCAGAGCAAAGTGGGGCAAATCATGAAAAATGCATAAGGGTAGAAGGAGAAATGAAGTGACTGGAATAACAGAGCAGAAAATAAACACATCAAGGTAAAGGAAACAAACCATAAAAGTCAGTGGAGGAAAGGGGGAGTGAATGAGGGTTAAATAATTCAGATTAGGATTTAAAAGAGTTTTGAGGAAACAAGGGAGCATAAGTCATCTAGGAATCACTGGTGGAGGGGAGGGAATCAACTAAACTCATGCTATTCATGGCATTAAAAAGAGCAGTTGGATATTTTGTGCCATTGAAATAAGGAATTTGTTTTACATAAGCAAGCAGAAGACATTAGCATAAGTAAGTACATAGCACAAGTATACATAAGTGCTTAGCACAAGTTAGCATAAGAAAGCCTGGCAGGCCTAGCTTGACACAAAAGGTTTTAGACTTAGTATAACAGAGTAGCTAACAGGCAAGGTATGAATCCCTGAGTGCAAGGAAGCAATAAGGAAGATGAGCTGCTTTAGGCTATGTAGACTGTGTGGACAGTGCATGGACACCAGCTTAAAGTACAGAAATCTGCTGCAGTGTATTTCTAATCGCTTACTTATCCAATACTAACCTTAGAAGTTGTGATGAACATATATTATAGTTTTGGCTTTGGCAAATATTAAAGTATTTTAATTGTATGTTGTGCATCATAACATGTTAACTTTTGCAGAAGTAGCCGTAGTTGTGAAATAATAACTAATGCTTTTATTTTTGTGACTAAATGGCAATAATTAAAGTAACTCAGACATATTTATGAAGTAACTGATGATGATTTAGAGTACTTGTGGTTAACTTGCAATAACTGATATAGCTAAACCATCTGCATGGTCAGATAACACTTGAGGAACAACCTGACAATCAATAACTGTCACCTGCTGAAACCATGGAACAGGGGGCCATTGTGAGGAGGTGACACATGACCCTCAAAACCACACCCAAGATTACTGCACAGGCTGTGAATAGGTGGGTCAGGGGATGAACCATGCTAAAGAGTTCCTGTAACATGTAAACAAGTTCCAAGAAATGTTTGAATATCTTTACAATCTTTATTAATATGTATTTGACTGATGCAATAGAAAGGGTATATAAGCAGAGTTGCTATGGTGAGCTGGTGTGCCTCTGGCTATGGCTACGCACCCAGTGCTGCTACTTTTGCTTTATTGATATTGTCCCCTATTGTCCTTTTTAATTTTTTGAAAATTCAGCTGAGCAGTGGGATTCATTTCTCACAGAAGTGTAAAAATGTGTGGTATTTTTTATAAAATTGCGATAGAAACCCACTGAAATTTTTGAGTGTCGGAGAAGCACTTTGGTGGGGTGCAGACCCCTGCTCTTCAAACAACTAAAATAAAAGCACTTTTGCAGACAATCCATTTGTCTATCATTTCCTCTGAATCACCGTTTGGACAGACCTTGGGTAAATCAGCAAGGAGTCAACCTAGTTCTGGGTATTTACACCTTGTCAGGACTGTGAGGAACCAATTTAATTTTTATTTATGCCTCAAGATTTTCTGTATTTTATGTTATAAACCCATTTTGTGACATCGGGTGGAAAATTACTATGTGGGCTGACCCCTAACACATGGCATGTGTAGAAGGTGGCTGACACGTGTGAGGGGGAAGTGGAGACTGTGAACATTGCAGGCAACCCCTTTAGACTATGGAGGGAAGTTCTGTCTCTGGGGTGACTTCACCTGACAGCTGATCGGGGGAGAGAAAGTTTCCACGCCTGGGCTGCAAGGACAGCCCCTGCAGGCAAACCCCTGCTGCCCAGGGAAAATTTCCCAATTTCCCTGACTAGCCAATGGTCATCCTCAAAGGACCGGACACTGGGAGGAGCCTTAACACATAAAAGCTGTTGACTGCAGCATACCTGGCTCCTGCCATCTCAGTTTCTTGGAGGTCACGGTGCATCCCAGATTCCTGGCGGTAACATTATGTGCCTGTCCTCCTTTGTCTCTCTCCGTCTTTCTTTCCCCCCTCTGCTTGACTTTCTGTCCTTCCCTGGTCAGGACACATACCTGTCCTTATCAAGTACTTGTGCTATGTCCTCACATGGAGTATTTGGCTTGTTTGTGCTTGATTTTGTCTGAGAAGTCTGTTGAAAAGAACAGTCCATGGTTTCCCTCACAGCAGAACACAACGAGGACATAACCCATAAATCAGAAGGACAGATTGAACAATCCCAACAATTCTGGTCACTTTACATCAAGATGCTGTTGACCTCAAATCCTAATTGAATCCTCCCTCGGTTCTGCCCTGGTCTTTGATGGATCTGTCTGGGAGCTCTCCTTTGCCACTGAACAACTTCAGTCACTGCCTCATTAAAAAGAAATAGCCCATAAATAATGAGCTTTGCAGCCTTAAAATCCCTGCTCGTGCTGCCAGTGGTGATGGTGAGCAAAGCATCTCCAATGTGAACTTTGCACATTTCCTTATTCCTGGGCAATGCTGTTCCCCAAAAAATCATCAAATGCACTCAAAGCTGTGAGGGCTGGGACCTACAAAGGGTGAAATCCAGTCTGAAAACACTCTCCCAAGCACTTTCTTCTCCTTCATTTTTCAGTACTGCTGCTCCTCTTCTCTAAGGCATATGTACTCCCTGGACCAGTATTATTACCTAACTCCTGGATGGAGGAACAGAAAACTTTGCCCCTTGCTCCATTGCATTAATTTCTGAGTTTGGAATACTTTTCTTTCATTGTTCTAATTTCTGGTATCCTGTGTTGCTCTTATTTCAGCCTTGGCTTTTTTTGCTTGGGAGATTTCCTCCTCTCCCTCAGCCTTACACGTTTACACCACTGCTGACCCAAACCACCACCAGGGCTGGAAGGATGTGCCGTGTACACCACAAATAAAAGGAATGCAAAATTCAGTAGCATTGAATTAAACTTGCTGGTGGGAGGATAATTCCTACTATCACATGTATTACAGTAATAACTCAGGATAAGAGCGGGGTGAGCAGGTCACAAAATTAGGGAAACTCCCAGCTGCAAAGGCTTTGCAATCTAAAAGGAAAAGCAAGGCAGGAAATCACCTATAATACATGGGATGGATAGTGCAGTTAGTAACTTGATTATTTTTGAGAGAAGGAGGAACCTGAGGAGAACATAATATGTAGGGAAAGAAAAGGTAACGGAACAAAAAGTGGAAGGAAGCAGGTGTCTGAGGATAGCAGCTGACACCAAGAGGGGAGAGAAATACTAGGAATGAAGAAATTATTGATTTTTCTTAATAGACTGTAAATATTCCAGCTTGTGTAAAAATGAAAATTTTAAGGTGATTAAGGAGGTGATGCTGGACTGCATCCCCACAGTGTGGGCAGCTGAGGAAGGGGGAGACTCTGCCCTATTCAAGAGCTCCCCACCTGCAGAGCTGCCTCCAGCTCTGGGGTCCAACATGGAAAGATTTGGAGCTGCTGGAGCAAGTCCAGAGGAGGCCATGGAAATGCTCCAAGGAATAGAGCACCTCTGCTATGGAGACAGGCTGAAAGAACCGGGGATGTTCAGCCTGGAGAACAGAAGGCTCTGGGGAGAACTTAGATCCCCTGCCAGTGCCTAATGGGGCTCCAAAAGAGCTGAAGAAGGACTTTGGACAAGGGCCTGGAGTGACAGGACAAGAGGGAGCGGGTTCCCACTGCCAGAGGACAGGGTTAGAAGGGATCTTGGGAAGAAATTCTTGACTGTGAGGGTGGTGAGGCCCTGAACAGGTTGCCCAGAGAGGCTGTGGCTGCCCCATCCCTGGAAGTGTCCAAGGCCAGGTTGGAAGGGGCTTGGAGCAGCCTGGTCTGGTGGAATATGTCCCTGTTCATGGCAGGGGGGTGAAATGAGATGATCTTTAACCCAAACTATTCTGTGGTTCTATGAAAGGTCAGAACACTGCAGTACTATATGAAATTAGAATTTTAGGTTTTTTTGGTTTGTCTGAAATATTGTACCCAGTCTGGTGGAAAAACATGTGCGTTACACAAATGTTTTCTTCTGTCTTGATTTAGGTCAGCATTTAAATCAACTCTACTGCCTCAAAACCCTCCTCTGGGAAATTTCACCTTCTTACTTCAGACGCATTTCCCTACATTTTCCACAGGTGAAATGAAAGCTGATGGCCACTTGTTCCTGCTCTCACCTTCTCAGAACGGAAGAGGCAGACAAAATGTCTGTCTTTTGGTGCATGTTTGGGTTGGATTTTTTGCCTTTCCAAGCCACTCCCGAAAATCACATACTGATGGAAGAACAAACCTCTTTTTCTCAAGTTTTCCACCGTGGATATCTGGGTTACTACCAATAACTGTGTATAGATAAGATCTTTGGCTAACTGGACACCAACAGCTCCAGGGAACTAGAACAAAACCTCATGCAGGCAACCAACATCTGGCACTCAACCTTTGGACTTGTCTCCTCTCTAATAATTGTGCAATCATGATAATTATAGACAAGAACAGTTAATTACTTAATTATGTGTAACAAGGTTCTTTGAGCTGCTGAAGCACACACGCAGTGCTATTATTCATAGGCATGTAATCGCCATCCCTTTCTAGTAAAGATTTAATTAGTTACTATTAGTTTCTCTTGTCAGAGTAACTCCTCACAGGAGGGCTTATCTGTTCTGCCGATCAGCTGGTGCGATGGCTCAGGGCATCTATCCCCTCACATGAATTTGCTAATTGGCGAGATAACTCCAGCTGGACATGTCTGGTAGTGAGTTATTTCTGGTGCATGGAGGTGGCATTCCTGGCTGACAATAAACATCTTGCCCTGAGAGTGAGAATAAAGGAAGATAAGCTCGAATTTCTGACTGACAGACACTTCACTTGACAAGCTGTAAAAGCTACAGAAAACTTTCACTAAGCAGAAGTCTTCTGCACATTTCCTGGAAATGTGTGGGGCTTTTCCCTGAAGTCAGGACTACGTTTTGTGGTTACTATTCCAGAGATTGAGTGAAAGGACTCTATGTGTGATTGACTCATCACAAATTGGTGTAAATTACACTGATTTCTAATCTATACTATTTGTTTACTAGCTATAATATAGGTACATTCATGTTGTGCACTGTTTTATGTAAATCTATGAGTAGTTCTTTAACCTGTGTAGTAAGTAACTCTATTTAAGGCCTTCTGTCTGTTAATCTGTCTATTCAATCAGTAACTCATTTTATAATAGACCTGATTGGCCATCCCTGAGAACTTGTGAGCCAGAGCTTTTTAGGTGCAGTTTGTCTGAGTAAAACTGCTGCCAAAAATCTGAACCTAAGGCAGGGCTGGTCTAAAGGCTCTCACTTGATCTATAACAGGTTGTAGAAAGTCAGTTGTGACAAATATTCCTCTGTATTTTATCACTTTAACAAGGAGGTTCTTTCCAACCTTCCTGCTGCCAAAGAGAGCTCCCCACAATGTGAACATTAGAAGGAGGAGGAGGAGAACGAGGATGAGGACAGGGAGGATGAGAGGGTGGAGGTGTATCATGGACTTGCATTTACACTTTGAAATACATGAATGACTTCTCCAACCCCAAGGTAATTTTCTCATAAATGAGACCTAGCAAGGCAAATGTTCTGGATGTGGAGGGCTATGGAACTGCCATGCTCCATGGAGTTCTCCCCTGTGAAGTACCTGCTTTGCTTAAACAATTTGTGAAGGAAGAGCAGCTTTTTGCCTAAAGTTACCACTTTAGGAAAGTAAACCTAACCTCAGCTCTAAGTGTTAGAACACTTCAGCCTAAACCTAGAAATATTTATTGGAGTGTGCTGAGCCACTGCCTTGCTGGAATTGCAGTCTGGGGACTCCATGTCATCCGTACAGGACAGGCTGTAGGACTGGATTGCATCTCCCACCATGTCCGTATGCATCCTATAGGAATCATAAAGGTTGGAAAAGACCTCCAAGATCATCAAGTCCAGTCTTATGAACATATGGAACCTCATATAGAAAATATGAACATACAGAACAACCATGAGTCGACTGCATTTTTCCTGCATTTCCAATTGTGAACAACCTCACATTTTTTCAGTAAAACATTTTTTAGAAAATAAGCTGAGAAGAAATACTAATTTGCCAGCAAGTTTTGATGCCTTGTCCAGCATTTGATAAGGACTTTAGAACACCTCCCCTAAGAAGACAGGCTGAGAAAGTTGGTGCTGTTCAGCCTGTAAAACAGAAGGTTGCCTGGATACCTCTGAACATCTTCCTGTATCTGAAGGGGCCTACAAAGAAGACAGAGAGGAACTCTGCATCAGGACAGGACAAGGGCTCAGACTGAAAGAAGGAAAATTTAGGTTAGATATCAGGAAGAAGTTCCTCCCTGTGAGGGTGGCAAGACCCTGGCACAGCTTTCCCAGAGAAGCTGTGACTGCACCATTCCTGGAAGTGTCCAAGGCCAGGTTGGATGGGGCTTGAAGCAACCTGATCTAGTGGAAGGTGTCCCTGCCTATGGCAGGACAGTGGAACTGGATGATCTATAAGGTCCCTTCCAACCCAAATAATTCTATGATTTGCCTTAAGAGATACTCAAATTGTCAATCAGTTGAGTATTAGCATCCTCAGAAGGAGGTCTGAAATATTCTTGGCTACAGCACAGTGACAAGGGGATCTGCCAGATGTTGCACAAGGTGTGCCTCACCTGGCAATATCCAAACACAAGTTCCTGACAGTGGATAAGAATATATAGTGCATTAAATCTTCCAAGGATCTTTGAAGAGAGTTGATGCTTCTATCAACTAGGATTCTGCATAATCTCTGAAATCCAGTGTGATACTTCCAAAGGCTATGGATGTGAATCTATCTCTCTGTTGCCCACATAAAACAGAGAGACCTTTAAAACCAGTGCTGCTTCCCATCCATGAATAAAGGGAGAATTGGACCCATTTTTTTCTGTAACTTTATTATACATAAATCAAGGCACAGACATGCTAACTGCAGCACACAATAACTTCAAAGAGCTTGGAGACAACAGAAGTTGTCATTCAGGTCTCATCATCAGCTTTATTTTTTGCCAGCCAGACAATACACATTTCATGCGGACTATACGTTTGCTCCAGCTACTGCCCAGACGAAGGTTCCTGACTTCATGTGAGCTGCTCCTGCACTAAGGTACTTGGTTCTTGGTCTGTAGCACCAGTGTTTTGTTCAGGGGTCCTGGAAGCAGAGAAAGAGCATCATTTGCAAAGTTATCAGAGCAATCAGCTGGCCCATGACAGCAAAATGCCAATCCCTGGACTTTGCCCCAAGACCAATGGCTCTGCAGAGTGCCCCCAAGCAACCACACATTTGGTATGTCCTCAGGCTGGCTGGTCAGTGGTCCTGGTCCCTGCATGGAACTGGTCCAAAACCCATGGGTGTCCACAAAACCTGTGAGGCTTTGGGCTGGACTGTTTGACCAGCCCTTGGTTTAACTGTGACCAGGATCATGTCCACCATCAGCTACAAAAAACGCTTGCCAACTGATTATAACCTGCATTGAACAAGCACCTTGCTGTAAAATTGCCTCACAAAGAAGCAGTTTGTTTCCCTCATGACGTGTGGTAAAAGCCCTGTCACAGTGGAGCTGAGCTCTTGTGCCACTCAGGAAGCACCTGGAACCTGTTAGAACAACCAGCAGGAGAGTAAGCCCAGCTAATGTATTCTAACCCAAATCTGAGAGTACCCCTTTTCTCAATACCCCCAGGAGACACCAGGAGGTGGTGGTGGCACCAAGGTACTGGATGCCTGGTAGGGTCACCTTTGCACCTGGACAGTCTTGGATGGCAGCATAAAAGAACAAAGGCACCCTGGAGCTGGGGTAGATGCTGCCAGCAGAAGCTCCAGACACATGTTGGAAGGAAGGCTGGGTCTTGAGGAAGCACAGAGGGAGGGATGGGAAAGGAAAGATCTGTAGGGAACAAGGGAATCAGTCTCCATTAGGAAAGAAGAGGAGGATCTCTAGGGATGAGGAGAGGCATGGATGAATGGGAACAGGTCTGTGAGGATGCAGAAAGGCAGAGAGCAATTGATGATGCATGAGAAACCTGCTAAGATTTAAAATAGGAAACTTTACATGGTGGTTGCATCAAGGGACTGTGGAGATCCCCATTTATCCCCCAGGCTTGCACGATTTTTGTGCAGGGAATGGTTCCAGGTCAGAGGAGGGAAGGAGGGGCTGACACCATGGAGTGGCTGGTTACCATTTTCTTGGTCTATGAAATCTGCCCAACCAAGACACAAGAAAAACCATTTCTGTGTGAGAGGCTCGTGGGGCAGGAGCATGCAAAGAGCCCTGGCAGGACAGCTCTCTCTCAAATACTCACCCTCACCCTGCCCTTTTTGCTTACCGCAAAGAGACTTTGCTGCCAGAAGCTGTTGGCAGAGGTTGGTAGGAAATCTGCTGAGTTCTTTCAGCCCAGTATGGGTTGAAAACACCTGTGGGAATGAGGTGAGCCCAGCACCATAAATCAAAGGATTAGGGGGAAAATGCAGAGCAGCCTCTCTTTGGAAAGATGCCCCACTGTCAGGGTAGAACAGGTTCATACTGCTGATGCACAGGCATCTGCTAGGACAGGACCCATTGCCGGTCTCTGGAGAAGGCTGGAGATGCCTGCACATCCCTGCCAGTGGAAATGGTGCCCAAGGGCAACTGCACTTGCAGAAGGCTGTTACCAGCTACTCCAGATACTAAGCACACCTTCAGACCTCATTTAGTGAGGGAGGATGCAGGAACTATGGGCCATGATCTCAGGTTGTCCTGTGCCAGTGCGTACATGATGATCCAGGTTCAACCAGATCCAGGTGGGTCAACACCAGAGCCATCCCACCTCTTCCTCTGGTATCCAGCCCTGCCCTTGCTGCTACCGTGCATTTCAGAAGAGAGCTTTGAAAGTAAGAAATCATCTCTCTCTGAAGCACTATGAACTGTTTTTAATCCACCAGCATTTTCCTGGGCCCTTGCTAGAGTCACCAGGGGAATTCCTCCATCTCAGCAGCACTGGGGTGGACTCTTCCTGTCAAGGCAGTCAAAAAGCTGGTGCCTGCAGTGTGTGTTCTTCCTTTGAACCTACTGGCTCTTTTCTGATGACTGTATGCATTCTTCAGCCATGGATTTCAGGCCTGAGGAGGAGAAAGAGACTGTGTCCCATCTCATTCCCAAACTTCCTCTTTGTTTGCATGAATATAAACAACGGTGTGATTGTCCATCCAAACCTGATTTAAACTGTAAGGAGTGTGAGGGGTAGGTAATTACATTGTTTTCCCCAGGAGCTGGTATTGAGAAACAATAGTGCATGCACAGCAGAGAACAGCTCTGGCTGTTCCCTGCAGGGCTGCATAGGACATCTAACCCTAGGTGCCAGACTCAGGAAGAGTGAGCCTGATCCTGAAACATAACAAGCCCCATCACACATGCAGTAACATTTAAAAGTGACCTTTGTTTAAGCCAAGTGAGGCAAGAGTTTGCAGATCTTTGCCCTCATCAGGGCTGCTGATGGCAAATTGTTGGGTTAATTATGTGAGAAGGTGAGAAATGTAGAAGAGATGAATTGGATTTCTCCTCCTGTTTTGTCTGAGAGTGGTGCAAAAAGAGTATGAAATTCAGCAGGGGTTTGTTTCCCAGAGGCAGCACAAGGTGTCTGGAAATAACCAGGGGTGTTCATGGGCCATCAAGAGCACACACAGCACCATCTTCTCTTTGTTGGTCCTGGTATAACCACATAGGGCTGGGATTTTGTGACTTGGGGTCTAAACTTGCCTCTGACAGCTCCAGCAATATTATCCTGTTCCTCAGAGATATGGAGAACCTGCTCACATCTCATCCCTGTTCCTCCATGAATTCACATATTGATGTTTTGGTGGCCTTGTATCAAAATAAGCTGATGACTTGTATTCTCTTCTGCAAATTTACTTTAATTCAAAGCAGTTTAGCTATTTGGGAGATGTTATGAGTCTGTATAGGCAAGCAGAAAATTGAAAATTGCCTTTAAGAGAACTAGAAGCAGCAGGAATCCTCTACCAGTGGCTCAGAAACAGCAAACAGCCTCAGGGACACAACTTTTGTGCTGAAGGAACAGTTTTAAGAAAAAAAAACATGAGAAGTCTGCCCTTTCTTTCCCAGAGCATTCAGGTGAGGAGACACCTCTAGTCTGTGGAGGTACTACTTTTTGGTTAGTGCCCTTATCCAGGAGGACATTGGCAGGTTCATGTTCCTCAGAAGACAGAAACTTATTGATTTCTGGGCAAATGCAATTCCCAGTTAGATTATGAGTAGGTTATGACAAGCCACTTCTGTCTTCTGAATGCTGTACTGCCCTTTGTGCACGGAAGTTTGCTGTCTTTACAAAACAGCAACAAAAATACAAACCTTTTTTTGTCCTGAAAACTGGTCTTAACATCGTACTTTATAATTGGTCTCAGTTGCATTCTTTGGTAAAGGCACATCAAGCAGTAGAGGTAACACTGTAAGCTGTATCAGGGAAATGCAGAATTTCAGCCTTGCTCTATACCTCAGTCAGCAGAGGGGCTGTTGTCCTTGCAAAGATTGTGTGAGACCTGGAAACGTGCACCAGTTTGGGGCCAGCAAGGTCTGAAGAAGAAAGTGCCTGGTTGTGAAGTCTGGCCTGATGCAGGTGTGGGGTGAGCAACAAGGAACTCAGTCCTTTGGAGTTCAAACCAAAGCAGATAGGCAAGCTCTTACAGAGCTCTGCTAGCAGAAATCCAGATGTTAGAAGACTCCTGCATACCTCCAAGTCAGATGAAGACCTCAGCAGCATGGAGGAATCGTGTCCTAACTACTAGTCAGTCCCTAAAACTGCAGCTGAGATTTTTACAATGCTTTTTTACTGGTGGAATCTACAGCTTGGAGGAGGCAGAAGCAATGTGGAATCGAGGCAGGTGGAAGTAAGTCATGGTGGCACATAGGAAAGGATGCAGGATATCACCAACATCAAGGCATTGATCCTCTTTCCAAATACCTCTTTCCAGCACCTACACTGAATTTCCTGCGGCACAACCCAGCTGCAAGTCTTGCTTGTCCTACATGGCATTTCCAGGCTCCTCACTGAGCTCCCCACACATTTCATCTCTTCTGTCTGCTCTTGCAGACAGGACAGGACAGGAACAGGCACTGAAGGAAGGCCAGGGGACTGAGCACTGTTTGATCCCTCTCCCATCCATGTCCACCAAACTGCTCAGTTTTGCCTCTCATTAGGTCCTCAGGCCTTACTCTTGCAGATGGCCCATGAAACCAGACTGGTGACCATTCTCTGAGCTCACTCAGCATGAGTCTCCTTTGCATTCTGGCAGGCTGATGTCACACAACAGGCAGCGAGGATAGAGGAACCAAGCTGCTCCTGCTACTTGCCATGTTTGGAAGGACCACTTGGGAAGAAGGACCATCTTCACATGCACCAACAGCTCCAGCCAGCACAGACCGAACTAGCACCTTAAAGCAATAAATTATTGACAACGAGGCAGCAAGGAGCCATCTGAAACTGAGTAACAACTGGGTCCTTGATGTACTCACAGGTAGAAGGGACCACAGGCAGGTCTAGTCCTCGCCTCGGAAAAGGAAACAGATGTCCAGGGCACCTTCTGAGCCACAAGAGCATCCTGGGCATCCATCTCTGAAACATGCTAAGCCAGCTTTTGCTGCATCCCCTGAGAGATATATCTGCTTGGATTTCCACTGACACATCTCTGCCCACTGCTTCCTGTGACAGGAGAATGTCATTCCTTTACCAGCAGCTGCCTCTCCTCTGGGCTACAAGATTTCTCCTTCATTCTCCTCGGCTACTGCATTTGTCGAGCCACCTGGCAGCGCAGGACATCTCTGCAGGAAGCTGGAGGAAGGCCAACCACTTTATCAGATGCACCAGAATGGCAAGGGACAGAAGATCTTGCAGCTCTGAATGTGCCAGGCTCCTACACTGACAACAAAGCTTGTCCCTGTGGCTGTAAAAAAAAGAAACAAAGGTACCAGAGGACAAAAGCATGATCAGTGTCATCCTAAAAGACAGATCTGTGGAAGCAAGACCGACTGCCTGACTGGCCACCAGGACAGACACACAAGGCACTTGCAGACACATCTAGTGAAGTCACACCAAGAAAGGAGAAAGAGAGAAGGGGCAGTTGGTAGGTGAGGTACCATTTATTCCAAGCAGTGAGTGATATTACACAGTACAGGCAAAGAAAAAGGCTTACAGTCCAAGAGAGACAGGACATGAGACAGTAACTGGGGGAGGATGGGAAGGAGAAGGTCCTTGGTGGAGCTGGGTATTTGGGGTGATGTGGAGGGGAAAGGTGCTGAAGGGGGAGAGGTGGGAGAAAGCAAAGGATTGGAGAAGCAGCTGGGGGACAGACATGGAAAAGCTGTCAGAGAGGATGCAGGGAAAGTTATTTTGGAGGCAAGAAGGAATGGTGGTGTGGTGGGCAAATGGGGTCAGACAGGGAGGTGAGGGTATTGCAGACTGCAAGGGAAGAGAGCCAACAGGGAAAGATCTCTGATCAGCAATAAACCTTGGGGAGAGGGGAGAGACCAGGGTCAAGGCAGGCCAAGACATACACTGTCCTGTGGCTCCAAAGCACTATCTGTTTCATTAAATTCAGGTTACACTGGGGGGCTGTGTCCCTGCTGATAAATCACAGGATCACAGAATTATTTGGGTGGGAAGGATTTTCAGGATCCTCTTATGCCAACCCCACTGCCATGGACAGGGACACCTTCCACTAGACCAGGTTGCTCTAGCTCCAGTACAACCTCGCCTTGAACACTTCCAGGGATGGGGCAGACACAGCTTCTCTGGGCAAATCTCTTGGGTCCAAACAAGGTGGCCACAGCTGAACTTGTTGTCAGTTGGGTACTGAATTCTGAACCAGGTCAAGGAGGAGGTCAGACCAATGGCCAGGGGATGCTCTCAGGATTTTCCTACCTTGACCATCTGGTACATCAAGTGCTCATGGGTGTTAACAGACAGGAACAGACCCATCTGCCACCCATCATGTGGTGAGATTCCCTCCACCATGTGCCATGCAGGGTGCTCCTCACTCTTTGCTGTGACCCAGTTCTCCAGACCTCTCTCAGGGCTAGAGAGGACACACCAGTCTCTCCAAGAAGATATGGGAACATCTAACTTTGTCTGGGGGCTTGGGGTTTTTGCATGCCACAGGCTAGGTTGGGGTGGGCAGAGGACAACAAGGAGGGTTCAGAAATGCTTCCACCTTCCCATTTCTCACACCACTGAAAACACTAAAAGCAGAGTTATCATTTCTCACATATCACTAAGATCTGCCACTACCATCCATCATTTTTCTTTGTCGTTGGCTTCCATGGAGCAGACTGCCTGAAGGGCAAGATGGCATTTTAGAACCATAAAGATGCCTTCAATCCACTAGCAAGATTTTCATTTATTCTTGCCTCACATGTCCTCTGCATGACAGCTGTTATTAGGGAGTTGTTCCCGAGGCACCCTGCAACAGAAAGGAAGAGTGTTTACAAGCAATTCATAGTTCATGACAGACCACCAGTCTTAAAGTACTCAGAGCTGTGTTACCCCTCATCACACACCCCTGAGCTTGGAAGTGGACCCAGTGGCATCAGTGGAATTGCTCCTGACCCAGAAAGCTTATGTGAATAAGGGCAAATGGAAGTGAGGTGCCAATTCCCCAGCTGAATCAAACTTACCATGACACTGCTGGAACAAGGCAGAGCAGAAGCCCATGTCTGAACATCACAACATTTGCCAAATGTGGAAAAGATACTGTTCTTAGGGCTGAGCACATTCGTATCATCATGTTTATACTAGGGAATTTCTTCTTCTCGTATGGCTCCTCTTCTTGATCTGATGTCACTGTTGGGGATGGTTGTTTTTCCTTGGATGTTGGGAGGTACAAGCTATGTCAGAAGCATCTTCTTAAAAAGCCCCTTTCTCTCCTGCACTGGCACATCTCTAAATAAACCCTAAATCAAAAGAATATCATGACACAAGAGGCTGCATTTGTAAAAGGGCTGATACGTCAGCTGATGAAACACCCTTTTACCAATCAGGGATGTAAAAATGATAACTGAGGTTTTCAAAGGGAGCTGAGTTCTGTGCCCAAGCTGGAGAGGAAGGATGGAGAGTGTCAAGGAGAAACTTCCTCATCCACCCATGCACAAGGATCCTAGATGAGGGGACACAATGCATTTAAAAGCAGCTCAGTAAAATTAGAAGTAGGGAGGCAACTCCTCATGAGACTGCTCATGGCAGTAAAAGTGACACATCTGCAAAGCCACTCTCAGATCACAGAATTATTTAGGATTGAAAAGACCTTTAAGGCACCATGTTATTAAGTATTTGAGAAGCAGACTCGACTTTCAAAATTCGATTTATTGTCTCCCCTCCTTGTTCACCCAGACATCAACACTGACAATTAAGACTATTTCTCCTCCAGCCAGTGCCTCCACACCTCCACACTAAATGCTCTTGTAAGACAAAGCACTTCATTGCCAGTGAAGCCCTCCAGCACAGCCCTTGGAAAGACGGGGACAGTGCCAGCCTAGTGACTTGGTGAAGATTAAGGAGTCAATCAGCACCAGTGGCTTCAGATAGTGATGGTTAAAGACCAGGGAGTCCAGGCCTTCCATCAGCCCAACAGGTCCTACTGTTCCCTTGAAATGCATCCTGCCCCTTTCTGCGTTTGGGCTTCGCAAGGCTGAGGGAGTTCAGAGAACAACAGGGCAGGAATGTTTTCCAGCATTCACTTTGGGCAGCTGCAGGGGAGCAGATGGATTACCTATCCAGACTGCAGCAGGGAAAAGACCATGTACCTTTGTGTCATGGGAGAAGCACTTGACTGCCCATCGTGGATTGTCACAGATAAGCCCCAATAATAACCAAAGTTTTAAAACAGAGCATTTTCTCTGCTACCAGCTGTAGAGAGCAAAATGTTAAATCCTGTGACCAACAGCCCAGCTGAAACACTCCAAGGATTGTGTGGGTAGGTGTGATTGATGAATGGATGAAACTGGTGGGGAAGGGAGAGGGAAGGCAGGGTGATATAGCAGACATCAGAAAGCAGCATTGTTACTAGCATGTGGTCACAAATGGAATAAATTCAGAAAGTGATCTGTAAACCAGGCAGGGATGAGAAATAGCACCCTTAGCAACAGGAAGGCAGAAAAGGTTTGGTGGTCCATGGATGTCAAGAGAGAGGAGGAGGAGGAGGAAGTGGAGGAGAGGTTTCAAAATCACAGAATCATGGAATGGTTTGGATTGGAAGGGACCTTAAAGACCATCTACTTCCAAACCCCCAACCATGGGAAGAGACACCTTCCACTAGACCAGGTTGCTCAAAAATACAGTAATTTTCTTCAGGTTGGTGGGAATTTCCATTAAAGGAGAACATGATTAAAAATTGGAATTGCAGGCTAATTAAAAGAAAAAAGAAATGGAGCTACGATTAGGGCTCACAATTTAAAATAAAATTGTGCCCTCAATCCTGCTTTCTTCTCAAGCATCATTTTCTCCAGATAACCAATGTTTTCATTAATATAAAATCACTGCTTTACACTTCTACAGACAGACTCTGCCAAGCACTTGCCCAACAGTAGCTGGGTTTGCAGTGCACTGAAAGTGCTCAATCCAAGAACTTGCCACCTCTTTTCAGAGAGGATTTATAGCCCCTTCACCCCTCCCAGGGCGGCCTTTCAGGTGTTTTTCACAGAACAATAGAAAGTTTTGGGCTGCAAGGGATGTTAAAGCTCAATTAGTTCCAATCCCGTGCCATGGGGAGGGACACCTTCCAGTAGACCAGGTTTTTCAGGTTTGGTTTAGAGAGAAAACGAAAGCTGAAGGCAGTTGAAAAAAGTGTAATTAACATTGGTAAATACACATAATCTACTCTCTCTCCAGCTCTCAACGGGATTTGGTCTCTGCTCCCTGAGCCAGCACAAGGTGGACATGAGCAAGGCACTGCATGGGCCCTTGACTCAAAGATATTTTAGATAGAAAATAAAAGAAAACTTGCTCTATCCACATGACTTCACTGTCCATCTTTGCATTTGCAAACACTTGGTGTTCATGCCAGACTGGTCTGAGGTTAGCAGCCACCTAAAGGGAGTTAGATTGTGCCAGCCCAGCTGCCCCTACAGCAGGCATGAAAGTGGCAACTCTGAGCAACACAGGACTCATTTTGGTTGGACAGACATTTCTTTCACTTAACTGTGCTTCTGATTGAGAAAACAAGATCAAGGAGGTGGTATTCGTCTTCAGCATTTATTTATCATTGGAAAAAAAACCCTTTGAGCAAGCAAAGATCACAAGCACGTCACAATCAATTGGCTGTACATTAATGTGTGTGTGTGTGTGTGTGTGTGTGTGAGATACATGTGTTCATCAGAATATCAACAATGAAAAAGCACCACAAGGAGGTGTGCTTAACATGTTTACAAGAGACAATTTGTGATATGCAACCAAACCCAGGCCACAAAATATTAATTAGATACTTCCTATCTGCCTCCAAGAGGCAGGAGTTTGTGGAATGCGTGGGAGCCAGGTTTTGGCACCGGCTGTGCTGCAAATGAAGCAGGTGATTGGTGTGCGAAGCAGTCAGAAAACAGGAGCTCAGTCAGCAATTAGCACCATTTTTGCAGAAAGGAGTAACAGTACAATACAGTGAAAATGCGAAAGCAAGCAATAGCACAGGAACTCTCACAGGGTAAAAGCAAAACATTTCTTTTCTTTTTACAAAGAAAGTAAAACATATTACAAATCAGCAGTGGAACAGAATCAGCATTGTGGTAGCTGGAAACACAGAACAGCAGAGCACTGTTTCCCAGTGGGATTGACAAGCTCAGAGCCCAAAGTGAATTTGAAATGGCAGAGATTTGGTCTCCTTTCTGATAAACCTGAGTGGTCATAGAGTCTGTGAAAGGTAGAGCAATGCAGGATTTCACCCTAAGGCTTGCCTCTGCTGCAGTTCCTGGTATTCAATGCAGTGCCAGCCTGTGTGCTTGGATATGTGCGTGTGCTTGGATGCATGCTGCAGATGTGGTGCACATGGAGCACAGGCCAGGATTTCTATCCCTATTTTGTTGCTGTCTGAGAGGAAGGTATCCAGGCCTTACCAGTCTCCCAGGCTCTTTCTACAAAGAAAACCTTTCAAGGACCATTCATTCCACCCAAAGACGGGTGTCAAAAATAGGCAGCTCAATGGCCCTTGGAAAGTTCCTTCACTAGGGAGGGAATTAAAACCACTGGCTAACACTTCATACCTAGCTTTGTAGTGAGCTTGAGTTGGAAGGGACCTTAAAGATCTTCTAGTTCCAAGCCCCCTGTCACCAAAAAACTTCATGTATTATGGAAACATAAAGCTATATTCTGACCACTCACTGTGTATATTTCAAACACTGTGACGGATGCTCTTCATGAAGAAGAAAACATCTCAAAGCTGTTGGATAAGCAGCAGTTCATTCAGAACCATGGAGATGCTTGGAGGAGGTGATCTGAGCATCTTAGTGATGTTCCTGGGGCAAAATTTAGTTCACCTTGAAGTCAAGGGCTAAATTCCCATTGAATTCCAGGTGAAATGGTGGCAAGTGTGGTGTATCTTTAAATGTGAAACCTAGGGCTGAAAAATAACAGGAAGAATTGTTTTGCGTGGTCTGTCCTTATGAAAGATTGGTGTGTTGAGCTATTTGAACTGTCTAGTGCCTTCCTGATGTGTTCTGCCTGCTGTGACATATCATCTTGACAGGTGATGCTGCATCCTGTAGGAAAGGATGTTACTGAGGAGTGTGAAGATGCATGAAGCATCTTAAAAGCCAAGGAATCACACCAAGTCTTGGGAGCTCATCTTCTCTGGCTCATCTTGTCCCTTATGTGACAGGTAGGAGAAGCTGTGAGCAGCATGCCTCTCTGCCAGCTCAACACAAGCCTTTTGCTGAGCTGCTCTGGAGGCAGAGCTGAGCAGTGCTGCAGGGGCTTCTGGGCACTCAGAAAAGCAATGATCAATATGGACAGGTCAGCGTCTCCATGAGGCATGCACATCCAAAAAAAAAAAAAAGCACTACATTTACAAAGATTTCCATGGTTTTACTTCCTGGAGGATTTTCCCTGGTTTCCTCCTGAACAGCGGAGGTTTAAATACATATATATATTTCTATATATGAATATATATTTTCCACACACACAACCTGACTAGCTCATAGCACACAGTTCTAATACAGCTAAGCTTGGAATTACACCACTGAATTCAGAACACTACACTTACTGATACTCAAAGGTTTAGGCTGTTAGCGCAAGGCAAACAGGACACATCACATGATACACTGAACTTGGCATTTATTCATTACTAAGGCCAGCAAATGTCACTATCTGTATATCACAGAGCTTTCCTCCTCACTGGAAACTTTCACTCAACCTTGTAGCCCACCACTCATTTATGTTTCCAAAAGACCCAATTCTCATGGGATGAAACCCCAAAAACGGGACTTGTCACCCTCCCAACCCATCCATTTTTTTGCTAGATAGCTTCACATCTCTAAAATATCCCTAGCAGTAAGACTTTCCTTATTCCACCACCTCTACAGCAACACACCACGTCCCTATTCTACTTCCTATCTCTGTCTTCATGCTTCCCAATTGTCCACTGGAAGTTTCAATCTGGACTTCATATTAGGGGAGAAAATTTGGAGCTGCAAAAATAAGTAACAAGAACCCTGCATCTTAACTTGCAGCCACTCTGCTATGGGAGAATTTAACAGCTTAGTTTGGTGGGATAAAGATTAATCCTTAAGTATTTAGGACCCACTCCAAAAGTTAGGCACATAAATTTGGATTGGGATCACAACTCTCCCACTGATCCAGTGACCCAGATTCTGTGGCATGCCAGTCTATTGGGCCAGTTCATACTTGCTGACAAATGGTCCTGCTGTGTTTAGGGCTTCCAAACTGGTTGTGGGGATTTCCTCGAGTAAGAGCACAGTAAATACAATTGAAACCCTGAGATCTTGTCTGGAGGGAGTCTAGGGGTCCCAGCAATTTTTTGGAGGCCCTCTTGGGATGCTCATGAGCCAACATGAACATAAACAGCTGGAAGAATAAACACAACGGGGGCTGACAGCTCTAGCCAACAATGGTGACACATTTCTTTCTAGCCCTGGAAGGTCACACCTGCAAACTAAACCACTTCCTGAAACCTAGCTCTGTCTATTGGCACCCCAGAAGTGAAGAAAGCAGACCAAGATTCAAAACAAAACAGGAATAATTAACAAGACCCATAGCTTAGGGAAAACAATAGGGAAGAACAACCTGCTGATAACCTAGTCTAACCTGCCATGTGCTTGGAAAGTCTTCACTGCTCACTGCACCTTCCCTCACTCTTTTGTTTTTTTAAGTCAAGGACTTACACTTAAGTCAAGTGGTGTCGATGAGTGAAGTTGCCTTCATACAGCTAGACCTACTCCCAGCTACCCCTGGGAAGGATTTGGCCCTTTACTTCCATGGGATCTCCTTTCCTGTTGCTTCTTGGAGCAGAATTCCCATCAGTATCACCAGGGGAAATCTTTCTTGACCACATCACTGATTTTGGTGGATTTACAGCAGATCCATGGCACCATGAATGAACCTGATCCTTTCTGCCTCCAACACCTTTACCTGTTGACAATGTGGGAGATGACACAACAATGGCCAACCCTAAAGGGCATCATGGGATGAGAGCACAACCCCTCCATGGCTCAATGGGCACTTCCACGCTGTCACAGCACTGAAGAACCAAGCCCGAGGAAAGGGACAAGCTATTGGATGCAATCATTGTTGATCCATCACCTTCATCTCTTAGGACCCTGCTTATGAATTCCCACATCCCTCACTCTGTGCAGAGCTGTATTGTGCAGGCAAAGCAGAACAACATGACCTCAGAAACAAGGATTTCCTAATCCTCCTTGGAAATAAAACAGAAAAGCTCCTAATACAATCAGAACAAAAAGCAGATTAGAAGCCTCTAATCAATTTTGTGGCCTTTATTTAATCAAAGGGGCAAAAA
>VZTZ01033664.1:106700-127068 GCA_013400955.1 Drymodes brunneopygia | reverse complement strand
AAAAAGGAAGGAAGGAAGAAAAGGAAAAAAATGAGAAAGAAAGGAAAGTGCAGTGACATTTACTCTTTTGCCTCAGCCAGTTTATTGTTCATCTCTTTACTTTTCTCCTTATCCTCTGGCTTTGCAGTGTTGGAGGTCTCGGCGCTCTTTTTCTTGGCAGCCCGGCCAGATGCAATCTGCTTGTCTTTGGCCTTTTTCAGGGGTTTATGGCTTGTTGTAGTCTTTTTTGGTTTGGAAGGCTTTATGCTAGGCTTTTCCACCTGCATGAATGCGACAGGCAAAACAACAACACAGAGACGGAGAAAGAGAGAGAGAGAGAGAAGGAAAGACACAAGGACAAGTGGAAAACAGGATTTAGATCTGAAACAACACAAATATATTTATCTGCTCAGCTCTGCCCTGCCACAAAGGCAGGGGAGCAGCTCGGCTTATGCCAAGTTGCAAACGGCCAGCTCCTTTCAGGATGCCCTGAAGTCACAGTGCCCCTAGAGCCAGCAGAGCTCATTCTATCCAGATCAGGATAGAGCAGGGCAAATAGGAGAGGGAGTATTATCAGTCATTTTATCAATTTGTGCATCTTTCTCTGACTTCAGGAGGAGTTTTGAAAACCCACAGAGGATTGTCTCTCTCTGGACTGGAAGCAGAGAAATGATGCTCAGGACAAAGAGGCTGCTATAAGTCTCCATCTTTCTTGCAGGAGGAGACTTCTCTGTTTATTTGTCCTTAACAGATTCCCAAAATGGAGGAAAATTACTTTGGGATACCTGAGGTGCAGAATACTGTCTGGCACATGAGAAAATTCCACAATGTCGTTTCTACACCCCCAAAATAGGAAGGACAGTTACCAAAATTAAGGGAGAACAGAAGCCTTCATCTACATGCTCACCCTGCAAACCCTCTCAGTCCTCACAGATCTAAGCACTCATCAATTTAGGGAACAACTTATGGTCCATCGTTTAAAACTTCACAGACTGACTCCTTTTATATGCAGATCCTCTGCTGCTCCTAGAAAACAGGGCTGGAAGACATTTCAGCTTAGGCCTTCTCAGCACATGTTCTAGATCTGATCAAAGTCAGAAGTGTATACTGTCAAAATCTGTGGAATGCTCTGAATTAATGGCAGGTGTCTGGCATAAAATGTAATGTGGGGCTCCTAAAGTTTTGGAGGGGGGAAGTAAAAGCTTCCTGGATAATCACATAGGAAAATGATAACATAAAAACCTCTTTATCTCAGCCCTACCCCTTCTTTACAATTTGACGTAGGGCACTATTGTCTCTGAAGTGCCTCAAGCTGTCCTAGAGCCCATAGAATTATAGAACAGTTTGGGTTGGAAGAGTTTTTCAAGACCATCTCATTTCCCACCTCCTGCATGGGTTGGGACACCTTCTACTAGACCAGGTTGCTCCAAGCTCCCTCAAACCTGGCATTGGACACTTCTAGGCATGGGGCAGCCACAGCTTCTCTGAGCAACCTGTGCAAGGGCATCACCACCCTCACAGCCAAGAATTTCTTCCCAGTATCCCTTCTAACCCTGCTCTCTGGCAGTGTGAAGCCATTCTTCCTTGACCTGTCCCTCCAGGCCCTTGTCCAAAGTCCCTCTCTGGCTCTCCTGGAGCCCCATTAGGCACTGACAGGGGCTCTGAAGTCTCTCCAGAGCTTTCTCTTCTCCAGGCTAAACATCCTCAGCTCTCCCATCCTGTCTCTGTAACAGAGGTGCTCCATCTCTTGGAACATCTCCATGGCTTCTTCTGGACTCAGTCCATGAGATTCATGTCCTTCCCATGCTGAGGACCCCAGAGCTGAAGGCAGGTGGGGTCTCACAGAGCAGAGGGGCGGAATGGAACAGCAGGGCAGAATCTCCTCCCTGTCCTCCCTGTCCTCCCTGTCCGTGCTCTGGGATCAACCCAGTACCCTGTTGGCTTTCTTGGCTGGCAGGGCACATGGCTGGGACATGTTTAGTTTTTCATTCACCACCATCTCCAAGGTGGATCTCAAGATTCACCTGTTGGCTGGAATGAGGATACCACATAAGCAGAGTGACAGTAAGCAGTGTTCAGCCCAGCCTTACTGTGTTGGACATGTCCCACCAGGAGCAGTGATGGCCCTGGGTCCCTTCTGCTGTGTTTCTCACCTTTGGAGGTTCTTTGTAGGGTTCACTGTAGAGAGTGCGTATCCTTCTGCGTTCCAGGTATTTATTATCAGCTGGAGAAGGCTTACTGGTTTCCCCCTTGAACTGAGCGCTGTAACTGGTTTCATGGATCATTTTCTCCTCTGGAGGCTTGTACTGGGGCTTTGCTTTTATCGCTTTCACGGGCTTGACATCTATCCAGGGTCTGAACTCATTTCTGAAGATCAGAAAGGAAAAGGGTTCAGGAATTAAACCAACAAGAGAGCAATGATATCCAAGTCTATATGTGGAAAGGATTTTGCCTCCATCCAATCAGGTTTACAGAGAAACTGTCTCCCAACAATCCATTTTTTACCTCATCCTGACGCCGTTTGGTTTCTGCCTTTTTTCTTTTATATGTTCTCTGTATTCTTCGCACATATATTTGTAGCTCTGTAGCCTACTGTATTAGTGGCTACTTTTCCCAGTAATTCTCCATGGCCTTTCCCTAGCCAAAAAGACTAAATAAATTCCAGAGCTCCAAGCCCCAGGGGGTGCAGGGCCCCTGTCCTATCTTGGTTCTTGGGAACTAAGGCCAAGAACAACTCTTGGACAACTTTCATGGACAAAGCACAGCTAGTGCTGAGGGGAGGACTCCAGAGAAGGGGCTTGACCTGGGGGGGAATTGCCTGACCACTTGTCCTCCTAATTATGCTTTTTATCAATTATGTTAATTTCCTAAAACCTATAAAAACGTACTCATCCCTGTGAGGGTGGGATTTTGTGGACATCTTTCCACACATAAAGATCCTCTCTTATATTACCTCCTTACTAAAACTATCTCAAGTTTCATTTCCAGGTTGGAGAAAAGGCAACAATCCAAAACCTATTGACACATTATGAGAAATTCAAATGAAATGTGGTCTGTTAAAATCAACCTGTCCTGGACATCCCTTGGGCATACCTGTAAGTAGAGATTTGTATGATTCCACCTTGCACCAAATTAGACAGCAAGTTCTGTTAATTCCATACTAACAGATAAATAATTAAGACTAACAGATAACTATTTAACACAAAACCAACTTAGATGTAAACTCAAGTAGAGCAGGGAATGCACAGTCTATCAGGTATATTGTGAGTTATGGCTTCCCTTTATTAAATGATAGTGGATCCCTGAATTACAGGGAAAAAACCCACCATCTTTAATTTCTTTTGGGCAGAGCTGCAACTTCTGGTAGACAAAGCCCCAAACACAGTTGGAAGTATGGATCAATGTCTTCTGGACACATTCTGCTTCCCATCCACAGCCTCCTTCTCTTGCTTTTTGTAGTTCTTCCCAATACAACACCAACAATCTTCCAGGTTTGAAGCAAACCATTTTAATTTCTCTCTAAAAATCGCCATTTACCTGAGAATGGGGAAGGAGAAAGCCTAAACGGGTTGCTAACTTAGGGGATTGTGCTCAGACATAGGCCAAGACAGTGTTTAGATCCTTAAAACTTCAATGCAAGCCAGGATCTATCCTTACAGTGCTGATACAAGCCCTCTGCAAAGGGGTGAACTTTCCTTGGAAATCACAGAATTGCAGAATGGTTTGAGTTGGCTAGGACCTTAAAGCTCATCTCATTCCAACCCCTTTCCATGGGCAGAGACACCTTCCACCAGACCAGGTTGCTCCAAGCTCTTGTCTTTATTTCAGGACTTCCAAGGCATTAACCCTCTTAGGTTACAAACCCTGCCCCTTTTGCCTGTTCCCCTTAACCACTTTTGGGTTGTATTACTCATTTTCAGCCCGGATTACTAGGTGTCCTGGTTTAAAAGACAGATGTCTGCCAAGGAAGGTGGGAACCTTCCTGGAATGGAAAATATGACCCCCTTCTTACTATTATAACTTTGAAATTATAGGACTTTTAGGCAAAAATAAGGGAAAATTTATAACAGCTCTTTACTAATATATATATATATATTTACACACACACATCTAATATATATATATATTTACACACACACATATATCTATAAAAATATAAAACAAGGCACACAAACAACAATGACAACAGCAACAACAACGAAACAGAAAAAAATTCCCAATAACAGCCTTTTTCTGCCCATCAAGCACTTTCCCCTTTGGTGCAGTTACGGTCACAACCAGCACTGATGGCTCAGGGTGAGGCAGACAGGCTGCAGTGACTCCCCCACGGCTGCAGGGGCGCTGTTGGCTCAGGGTGAGGCCGAGGGTGGCCAAAGCATGCACTCAGCCTCCCCAGGGGGTAATGGCAGCCCTGGGAGGAGATGAAGGGTGGGGGGTGTTTCTGCTTTGTCCTGGCTCTCATGTGTCCCGAGAGTGTCCTGGGGACGGACGGCAGGAGCAGCCGAGGCTTCACTAAGCAAAAACGAGGTGCCCTCTTAGGAGATGGGGCCCAGTTTTCCCCTGAGGCACAGATGGTGAGGGTCTTTCTCCCAGCAACTGCAGGTGCCGGAAAGTCCCAGTCCAATGATTGCTCATGCAAGCAGTGGTCCACCGAAGGCAAGCACAAATGGCAAGGAAGGCTCAGCTATAGCAGCCCCCTGGGCAGGAGAAGTCCAGCACCAAAACCCACAATCATCTGCCCTCCAAGCCGGGCAAAGACTGATCCACCCCAGGCAAGAAACTGCCAACCACCACACTGCTTCTCCCCCTCCCCCAGAACCGTTCCAATGATACGCCAAGGCCAAGGTATTTTAAACCAACGTCCATTCACCATCTCTATGACAACAAATGGAGGAAAATTCCCTTAAAAAAAACAAAACAACAAAACCTAACCCCCAACACTAGGGAAATGAGCTCCGTGTAAGGGGGCTCTCAGTCAATCCCTGAGAGCCCTGAGAAAGAAATTGTTCCCTGGGAGGGTGGGGAGGCCCTGGCACAGGGTGCCCAGAGAAGCTGAGGCTGCCCCTGGATCCCTGGCAGTGCCCAAGGCCAGGCTGAACATTGGGGCTTGGAGCAGCCTGGGACAGTGGAAGGTGTCCCTGCCCATGGCAGGGGGCTGGAACTGGATGATCTTTAATGTCCCTTCCAACCCAACCCAGTCTGTGATTCTGTGATTCAACCACTTAATTCCATTTTCCACCCCAGCCTCCTTTAGTTAGAAGGTCAATTCCAACCAACTCCTGGTTTCAATGGTCTTGTCAACATACAAATTTGCCACTGCAAGTGTAAGAACACCCTTGTCACTGCCTGCTGCATCCAGTGCCCATTCCTATATGGATGCTTAATGACAGCTTTATCCTCTAATGCCTCTAATGCTATTATCTTGCATACAGTAATTTACTGTAAAGCTTCAGTGAGACTGTGAATGGTACAAAGAGGCTTCTAGTGGACAGGATTTTTTTTCCCCAAACATTAACAATCAACCTCTAAGACAAGCACACACACACACACACGCACACACACACACACACACATGCATATATATATATAAACACATGCACAGGGAGCAAGTCAGTTTGGATAAGCCAATTGTGTACAAAGACTAAAACAATGTGAAATATATTAATGAATTAATTTGAAACTTGGACAGTGGACAATGGAGTGAATGTGAGCAGGATGGGGAGGGACCAGTATCTCTAAATATCCCTGGTTAGGGCCCATCAAGCACAGCACTGGCACAAAAGAAAAGTGCTGAGCCTTCAAGAAGGTGACTTTAGCATTGGCTGAAGGAGGTTATGAGCAAGACAATCAATGTACTGGAAAGGAAGAAACCAAGTAATTTAGCAGAGCAAAACCATGTTGCCATCCATTTATAAAAGCTGTTTGAGTCAGCAGCCCCCAAATCATGGATATTGCATTGCCTGAGGACCATGGAATGTGGGATTTCAAAGAGGAAGAATTATTGTGCAGACTGTCATGACTGAAATGTCACAAAACCAGGACTGAAGGTGACAGTGAACACTGCAGAGAGCCAAAGAGCTGAGTGAGATATGTAGTTATAGGTGAATAACTCTAGGAGTAACAGCCCAGCCAGTGTGCAGAGGTGCAGGTATGATGTGAAAGGGTGAGATAAATCCTTATGCTCAGACTAAGTGACACATCTAGCTTTGTCACACAAAATCAACTTCGTGGACCTCAGGGTAAACACTGGCACCCCCAGGACTGTTTCCTTCTTTCCACTGCTGCCTTCACCTTAGATCTGCTCTCCAACCTCCAGCCTGCACCCAGTTCCCTGTGCTCCCCAGCCACAGGGAGAGCATAGTCTGAGCTTGATAAAGGCTATCCATCAGCATCTGCAACAGCCCAGGAGCCCAAAGTCATCCCTACCTCCTGGCAGCTAAACATCTGCCAAAGGGAACAGTATGGACTCTGGGGAGCATAACACTGAGAGATCCCCCAGCAGAAATCCCAGAAACCAGGAAAAGGTGTATCAGAGGGTCTGGAGAGAGGTTAAACAAAACAATACTGAGACCTCCTGGTGTGAATCACAACCCTGTGGAAATCTGCCAGTTTATACCACTCTGAGTTTCCCTGTGTATTAAAAGCTTACAGGTCCTGCTAAGGAGGGGAGATGTTGGCCATTCCATATAGCAGTTTTCATGTTGTCTCCATACAGGCTCAAGCCTGTATAGATGATGAATTCGATCTTGCTGTCGCCAAAGAAGCCAGCCCATGCAGCCTGCTGGAAAAGCTCCCAGTGTGATCACAGCCTGAGCTTGCTTGCAGAAATAATCCATCTGTAGATGTCATGTTCACCCCTGGAAAACGGGTCAGGATCAGGTCAAAGTTCTGCCAACATCCCATTTAATTGCAGGTACATCTATTCTCCAGTGGGTTGGTCTAGGAGCAGCAACTCAGCCCCCCCGTCCTCCAAAAGGACAGATGACTGTAAAATTTACCACACAGTTAAACAAACAAAGCAGTCCACAACATGGATACATTAACACAACAGCATCTTTATTGACAGAATGCTGTAGGATCGGGAAAAGTGTTGCCACAGGCAGATCTAGATAGGCTGCAGGAACCTGAACAGTGTGAGAAGAGTCTGTAGCAGGACTTCTGCCCCTGCCACAGGAAAGTTTATCTGTTGTTTGTTAGCTGGTGCAATAACTCAGGGCATCTTGCTCTGAGTTAAGCACCACACAAGCCTTGGTGAAAGACAGTTTTGCCACATAGTGAGTTATTTTGGTGCCACAGGATGATGCTTTCAGCTGACAGTAAACATCTTGCTGTGGAAGCAGATGCGGGAAGATAAGCTGGAATTTCTGACTGACAGACACTTCATTTTATAAACTGTAAAAGCTATACCATATTTTCACAAAGCAGAAATCTTCTGCACATTCCTCGGAATGTGTGAAGTCTTCTCCCTGAGGTTGGGATGCCAACTTTCATGGTTACTCTCCTGGGGGTTGAGTTAAAGGACTTTGTGTACCCCATCATCAATTGGTGGTAAGTTACATTGACTCCTAATCTATACTGTTTCTTTGGGAGCTCTAATATAGGTACATTTATATAGCGCACTATTTTATGTAATCTAGTAGTAGCTCTTCGTTTTATCCTGTGTAATAAGTAACTCTGTTTAAGCCCTTTCGTCTGTTAATTTCCTGTCTAATCAATAAATAACTCATTTTCTAATAGACCTGACTGGCCATTCTTAAGAACTTGCAAGCCAGAGAGATTTAGCTGAGGGTCACCTATGTAAAGCTGCAGCCAAAAATCTGAACCTAAGGCAGGGCTTGTCTAACGCTCTCACTTGATCCATAACAGAGCCAAAGTGCTCTTTTGAGAGTTTGATAGGCCAAAGAACATCCCATATCTGACTCTCTTTTCAAGATAACATACACAATTGCACAGAAATACTGACAATAGGCTCATCTATTAGGGTCCCAGAGATAAAAACCCTTGAGAAGAAACTTTCATGTTACAAAAAGTGGAAGAAATTGCAAAGACAACATAGCATTGGAAATTCATATCCTCTCTACGTGCAAAGATTTTTAGTGCAATTCATGGTGAATGCAATGAACTAATTCAAATATCCAATGGGATGCAGAGAAACTGGCAGCTGCCTACATCTGCTCATCCCCATGCCGAAAGAGCACAATGAATCACTGAATCTTTAAGAATGGAAAAGCCGTCTAAGATCATTGAGTCCAACCAGTCCCCCAGCACTGCCAAGCCCACCACCAACCCATGTTTCCAAGTGCCATATTTATCTGTCCCTGTTAAATCTCTCCAGGGATGGGGGCTCTACCACTGCCCTGGGCAGCCTGTGCCAAAGCTGGACAACCTCATCTGATGGCCTTGTGAGCCTTTGGTTCCAGTGGCATTCTTGGGAGAGAGATGTTTTCAGCACCTCATTTAAAGTGTCCGAAGACACAAATTGCAGATGACCTAAAAATGCATTATTTCAGTTCATCAAAAAACTTCAGCATAGTGCATAGTGGCTCTTCGCTGCTTGATAGATGTAAATATGGACAATATAAACTTCCTGAATCAGAGCTTCATACTGCAAAAGCTACATGTGAATCCATGATGTGACTTGTAAGAGGAGAATCTGGTGCAGCAAGATGTGCTAATGAACACCTAGGAAAACGAACCTTTTTAGGTCAAATGAAGCCATTGCATTCCACAAACTCACAGTGTCATCAGTCCTTGACTGAGATCCAGCAGCAGGATGGGGAAAGAAGCCAAAGGCATCACCTTTCAGCAAAGACAGGACAGATGGTTGGTTAAAGAATTGAAGAGCTACTGCCCAAGGAGATGAAGGACAAGTGCATCTCACTGGTACCGCTGACAACACCTCTGGTCCAAATTCATAGAATACGAGAATGGTTGAAGGGACCTTAAAACTCATGTCACTCCAATTTCTCTGCCATGGGCAGGGACACTGTCCACTGCACCAGGTTGCCCCAAGTCCCATACAGCATGGCCTTGAACACTCTCAGGGACAGGATGGCCACAGCTTCTCTGGGAAATCTGTGCCAGTGTCCGTTCACGCTACTGGGGGGGAGTTCATTGAGTCCAGTTACTCTCACAGTGCTAGGCAAACCCTCCTTCCCAGACTTTATGGTCAGCTCTGCTGTGAAGCTGCTTGAGCCCAGCTCCTGTTTCCTAAATCCTGCCCCTTCTCCAGTAGGTGATACTGCAGTCCACTGCATGGGAACTGTGAGGTGTGCCCTTGAGGCAAAAGATGGAGATGTGTGGTGCTTGGGACTACAAGTAAGATTTTGCCTGAATTTTTTCAATTATCATCCAAATCATGGATACAGAAAGGTGAGTCTCCTTGGAGAAAAGCCAGGACATCACTGTTGGACAAGAAGTAGCTTTTCTGTTGCAGCAATATAATTTGACTTGCTGTATTTTGCTGCTCCCTGCAGGGAATCATCACTCCCCTTCTTCCTTAGTGTTGCTCCTAGATTTCATTTCTAGTCTGCATGACGCTGTAATTGCTCACATGGGAGTAGAAAAAGATTAACCAGTAAAGTGAGTAAAGGAGGAAGATGGTGAAAATGAAATAGCAGCTATATTGTTTTGCCACTCCATTGATGATTTGGGCAATATTATTTACTCCTTACTGCAATAGCTACTATATGACTGTATCTCAATATCCTATAAATGCTGATTGGGCAGGTCTCCTAAAATTTAACTGTACACATAAAAAATGAAGAAATTAGTTTGTCACATGTCTTGGAGTGATCTATGATCATTGTCTGTTCCATGATCCTCTGCTTTATGCCCCAAAATGGTTGCTGTATCTTTAAGGCCCAGGACTGGGTGTGTGTGGGGCCGGGGAGGGGGAGCTTTGAACTCTTTGGCCGTTTTTTTCAAAGCCTCACTAGGGAGGCATTTCGTGGCCGTGGGTGGTTTGGTTTTGCTTGGTTAGCTTGGTTTTGTTAGCTCAGCTGAGAATCTTTTCCGTTCCCTGGCCTTGGAGAAGCTGCAGCAGCAATCTTTCAGCTGCCTTGAAGGTGAACCGAGCAGCTGCTGGTCCGAGACCAGAGACGCGCGACCGGCGGCGGCGGGGGACAGCTCGCTCCGTGCCAGCCCCCAAACTTGGGGAAACCGAGACGGGGAGAGCAAGCGCACCAAGAGGCTCCAGCCCATCTGCTTCGTCTGCCATGGAGAGGAGATTGACGCCAGAGAGTCACCGAATTTTCGTCTGCTGCTCAAACTGCTGTGTGAAGCTGCTGTTTGGTTTTTCCCCTGAGGGAGAAGGCGGCGCCATTTTGTGCTGCATGTCGTGAGCGGGTATTGTCCCTGGCATTTGGGGTTTTTGTTCCGTTGTGTGTATGGGGGTAAGGTCTGACAGTCTAATATTTAGCAGTTATTTACTTTTTTTACCTCTTGCCTTGTGGGCATTCTGTTTGTTAATAAATTGGTTTGTTGGGTTTTTTTCCCGCTTTCAGCCATTAATATTAATTTCCTATTGGTGGAAAGGGATTATTGGAACCGTTTTAGAGGAGACGACTTATTAGAGGAGTGTCTTCTCCTAAATTTGTCTCAAAACTGAGACATCACAATCTGAGTTTCAGTCAATGTATGAAAGCAATTCCAGTGTGGGCTTTCATAGAAGAACTGTTCACCTGGTTTCAAACAGTTTACATGTCCAAGGTGGCTACAAGGCAAATGCTAGGAGAAGGGAGCTTGTGAATAGGGATCCCCGTGAACATTCATGGAGCAGATACTGAGGAACAAGGACCTTGACCACTATGTAAAGAAGCAGTAAATCAAGTACCATGACAAAGTTAATACTCAGAATATCACGGAACTGCAGAATGGTTTGGGTTGAAAGGGACATTAAAGACCGTCTTGTTCCAGGCCCTTGCCATGGGCAGGGACACTTTCAACTAGACCAGATTGCTGCAAACCCAATCCAACCTGGCTTTGAACACTTCCAGGGATGGGACAGTCACATCTTCCCTGGGCACCCTGTGCCAGAGCCTCACCTCCCCAACAGGGAAGAATTTCTTCCCAATATCCCATATAACCCTGCCTTCTGTCAGTGTAAAGCAGCTCCCCCTCATCCTGTCGCTCCTTGTCCAAAGTCCCTCTCTGTCTCTCGAAACCCTTTTGAGAGGAGGCTCTAAGGTCTCCCCAGAGCCTTGACCCTGTGGTAATTACATTTTTCCTTGCACTGGGCTGGAGCAGTGACACACGGCTGAAAGACCAATGCAAAGAGAGTTTTGAATATTGCCTACTTCTGTCTATACTGCTCATGGTGGGTAAATTTAACATCTAACTCTGCAGTTGCCTGGCATTATCCCTGCATCCAACTTCAGTGACCCTGCAGAGCTGAGGGAGATACTGATGTAAGGTCACAGCTCTCATTGTGCTCACAACAATGGATGCTTACAGGATAGACAAGCCTGCAGCTCAGCTCAGAGGCCAAGCAGCCAGGATAACCTCTTGTTTTCTGTTCAATCACTGAACTTGGGGTGGTTGTAGCAGCCAGGTACCACATATCTTATGCTTTAACAGCTCAGAGCCTTCAAGCCAAAAAGTACGTCCTGTGAAAGCAAAGCACACACACATGCTTAGGGGTCTGAAGACACCAAATTTTATCCCATTTTAGTGTATAAAGTCAAATAGAGACATATAAACCAAACTTCTTCTATTTATATATGCTTTGGGTGCATAATATCTTATTCTTGGAAATGGAAAGAGAATTCAAATCCATGATGCTTTATCCATCGTCAAGGCACATTTAGTGGCACTCCCACTGTGCAGAGGTTTAAAATCATAGAATCATGGAATAGTTTGGGTTGGAAGGGAAAGGTCATATAATCCACCTTCCCTGAAATGAGCAGGGATATTTTCAACTAGATCAGCTTGCCCAGATAAGGTCATGGTTTATGGGGATAAATACAAATAAAAAAACAAGAAGTGCATAATACTAATAAAATGCATACATTTTTATATACTATATAAATATTTACATATACTATATAAAATGCATAGTAATAAAAATATTGTTGCAGATTTTTTTTGCAAGAACTACTCTGGCAGAAAACCTTTGAATCCATCTACTGAGGTACCAGGTCCAACACAATGAATGTTTCACAGCAAACATTTCTGCTGCTTGATGAACTGCATTTCCCCATTTCCAGGCAAGTCCCACGTGTGTAATGCAAGTCAGGGATAGTGAGACATGCTACACACAACATAAATAGTGTGACAGCAGCACAGCCTTGAATAATGCAATACAGATGTGGATGAATGCAAATTAACCTACATTTGGTCCAATCACCCGCCTCTGCCATGCTTATGTGTGTGTGTGTGTGTGTGTGTGTGTTAATGTATCTAAAATATTTTTTTAACATTGAAAAGTGACAAGCTAGTCACTTGCTTTGACTGAATTCTGCTTGTCAATTGATGCCTTCTTGCGCAATGTCCCCATTTAGTGCTTCTGTAGCTGAAATTAAGAGGCTGTAATTCTTTCTAGCTGGAAAAACCATAGCAGATCTGGGTGTGAACTAAGTAGATGAAAGAAGGAGAGCTGAGACTTGAGCAAAAATCTTAAGATAAGAGCTAAGAGAAAGGCTGAGTTGGATTACCCCTCCAATATTTACCCTTAAATACTGTGTTATTGCAAAGGCTGCAAAATCCGGTTATAAAATTGGTTTGTGCTGTAGACATTAAGGTGCAAAGTTTGCATAATGTGGAATTACTGGAGAGGAAATGTGGAATACACCAGTGAAATTGCCCTGGGTGCTGTGAGGAAGGTTGTTCTAAAAAGCACTGTGAAAGTCTAGGGCAAGGCAGAAGGGGTTTAAACTGAAAGGGTGAATTAGATCACATATTAGGAAGAAATTCCTCCCCTGTGAGGGTGGTAAGGCCCTGGCACAGGTTGCCCAGAGCAGCTGTTGCTGCCCCCTGAAGTATCCAAGGCCAAGCTAGATGGAGCTTGGAGTAACCTGGTCTAGTGGAAGGTCCAAGGCAGGGGGTGGAACTGGGTGGTCTTTTAAGGTCCCTTCCAACCCAAACCCTTCTGTGACTCTGCTACTGAAGTGGGATGAGCAGACAGTTTCAGGGGACAGTGTGGGAGAACTGGGAGGTGGAAAAGCTTTGGGAAGAGACAAAGCTTAGGATGCCTATGCATCTTTGTAAGAAACCATACAACACACCAGCACAAGTCACTGGCACTGTGTTGGTGTAATGGAGAGCAGAATAAGGCCATTAAAGTTTATCACTTTTAACAGTGTAATACTCAATTCATTCCACTTCCAGTTAACATACCTTCCTTTAGAAGATACCCCTGCCAGAGGGAAACACAAAAGTTAGATGAGTCACAGGAAACGAAAAAATGCTCTGCATTTTTCCACCCCAAGCTTGGGAAACTGCCAGGATCACTAAGCATCAATAATGTAATGGGGAGGACTCACTGACTCCAGCTCTTTAACAGCTGGATTAGTCACATGGTACCAAATCTGTAAACACTGGGACTACCAAAGCTGTCTTGGGGAGTATGGGGAAGAAACCACAGAAGGCACTGAAACAGATGGCTCTGCTGTGAAATCTCCTCCTAATTACTTAAAAACAAGGACTGATATGAGTGAAAGAAGCAACTAGTGATCTCTGCAGGTACCATGCTGTCCACACCAAAGGCATCACAGTGCAGTAAAAAGGGGTAAGGATGACTGTAGGAAAGCTTTATATGGAAAACGGTGAGAAAGCATGTTGTGGGAGAAGGTTGTTTTATAATTAATTGGTTATTTTCAAGGACTCCTCCAGTGTTTGTAAGCAGTGTAAAGCTCTGAAAGCAAACCTCAGACCAAATGGGTTGTGTGTTTATATCAAAGGTGCCCATGTCCAGAGGGCCCCACTGGGCACCATCAAAAGCATCATGCTGAGCACACCAAAAATATCAGGGAGACACACCATTCACACACGCAGGAGAAAGAAAATCCCAGACTATGTGCACAGCTGCCTGTGCCAGCAAAGGGGCTCTAGAAATGTGTGCAGGAAACAAAGCCTGGAGAGCAGCACAGGCTGGGAGAAAACCCCAGAAACACTCAAGAGTCAGAGCCTATTCCCTTTTCGGGGAGCCCCTTGCATTGTCATGATTTGTGAGGCTGATGATATGTTACCACCCAGGGATCTGATGTCCTGGGGTCTTTTGGCACCTCCAGGCCCAGCCTGAAACATCTGGAGGAGGTTGCAAATGGGCCACTTGCTTTGAGACAGTGCAGCACTGATGCTCATGTGGCCAGAGACACCTGGTCTAGAGGATGGTGCCATTGTAATGTGGCTGTAGGTAGCCTTAAAAATATATCTGGATCATGTAAACCTATTTTCCAATACAGGTATCATTAACATAGAACTGAATTAAAATATTCCTCCACTGCACAGTCTCTGTGTGCATCACCCATGCCAGACCTACCTGCCAAACGCAGCTGCCAGCACATGAAAGTGTGAACAGCAATCCCTTTCCTAAAGAAAAAAAAGCTCCCAGGCAGGAAATTTAGGAACTAGAAATTAAAATGACCACTTTTAAAAGTCTTTTGTGAAGAACTAGAAGGAGGATTTGTTGTCACAATGGACTTTTGTACGCCCAGCAAATGTTTACAGCCTCTCCAAACCATTTCTATCCTGCTGGGTAAATAATTTGTCTCATTTGAAAATGAGGCAGTCTGCAAATACTTCTTCCTTTGGAGTTGTTCCAAGCTTAATCAAGATAAAACCTACTAGGGACAAGTGTATTAAGGAGGTATTTAATTGAGAGAAGAGATGATGGAAAAAGGCAGAGCTCGTCTCCCAGGCAGAGCATGCAAGCTTTAAACACACTCTTAGATTGGTATTTATTGCAACTGACAGCGCAGAAAGGCTCAGAAAAAGCACTCCTTCCCCTCCCATAAATAATTCACCTCCTGTAGCAGTTCATAAAATGTTTATATTTAGTAATAATTCAATCTTGCATTGCAAAAAACCCCAAAGTAACATGCTAGCCAAGAGAAAAATCAACCCAAAGGAGGATGGGGGAATTGATTGCTAGGATGCTGTCACACTGGATTTCCTCTGCTAAAGCAGTTAAATGGGGTCATTCTTGGCTGTACTCTGCTCTGTTCGGTCAGATCCTGATCCTGCCCTGAACAGAGTGTTTTCCATTGATCTCTGCAACAGCTACATGAAGCCTGCTTTTGTGTCATAGAATCATAGAATCATTTATATTGGAAAAGACCTCTATGATCATCAAGTCCAACCATTAACCCAGCCCTGCCAAGCCCACCACTAATCCATAACCCCAAGTGCAATATCCACACACTTTCTGAACACCATGAAGTGTTTTCCAGCCAGGCAGGGCAGGTTTAGTGGTCCCACATTAAGCTCTGCTGTCAAGCAATGATGCTTTTGATTTCAAGTCACCATGAATGTGAGGAGGCTGTGAGCCCACTAACAGGTTATTTGGTCTTGGTTGCAAAGATACACAAGGTCCAGCATGGGGTAAGACTCCAACAGTTGGACCCCAACAAGGGATGGAGGACCGAGAACATGGCAGGGAGCAGAGAGGACAGTGGGACAATGATTGATGATCAGCAGAATCTGTCAAATAATAGAAATCAAATGTCACAACGCATACACCCAGGCAGCTTTTATTAAAACTCTAATTGCTTAATCCAACTTGTGCCCTGGGGAGCATAAAGAAAAGCTAGCAGCACCAAGGTCATTGCAGACAAAAAAAAAATAATGCAGAGAATGAGTGATAATTACTCTTTTTCTCCTGGATTCACAGAGAGGGACTGTAGATATCCTTCTGGCTCTCCAGAGATGCACAATATCCCTCAGACTTTCTCCAGCAATGCACTTACTACATTTTTAACTTTTGACATCCAAGTTTTGCTCCTCCTGGCTGTGACAATAGCATGTTTGAGCATCCTAACCCACCATTACTTTTCATAGATGCAAATATAATAACCCATTTTTCTCTTCCAAAACCATTCCATACTTTCCAGCTTCCTGCAATGGCCATGTCTGCTGCACTCCTGGCCTCTCTAATGGGTGCCCTCAGAACCTTCTCTGGTCCATGACTGCTGAAGTACAAAACCAAAAAACAAAAACAATCTACCTGAGTCTTGACTAATGTAGAAAGATGTCACAACCTCTCCATGTATCTCAGTACATTACTTGCTGCAGAGTATTTAAGTATTTATTTTGGAGTGCTTTTGTTGTTAATTTATTGTTTTTTTAAATGAAGTAACAATTACTTGTGTGTGATTTGTGATTTCCTGCAGAATTGTTCCTCCAGCAGCTGTTCCCATCTGTACTGGCACTGCTGCTGATCCCTACCTCTTTGTCATTCCCTGCCCTCACCTCTCCTAAACTGCCACTTCTTTGTTTCAAGCTATGTCTTCAATATGTTAAGATCTCTCTGAATTCCAATTCATTCAAAATGTTTTAGCCAAATGTAAGTGAAGGACTCAGCACGAGATTACATGGATGAAATACGGCTCTGGACAGGCCCTCAGGTGGGAGTGCCCTAATGCTACATTCTGCCCTGATAAACCTCTTACCTGTAATAAGGTATCAGTTAGAATTACAGGGGGAACATAGTGCTGCAAATGTAAATTGCCTGTGGGATATATAAGGCATCCTGCACCTAAAAAGGCTCCAAGAGAAGCTGGAAAGGAACTTTGGATGAGTGTCTGGAGTAACAGGACAAGGGGGAACAGCTTCCCACTGCCAGGGGGCAGGGTTAGATGAAATATTGGGAAGAAATTCTTCCTTGTATGGTCCTGGCAGAGGTTGCCCAGAGCAGCTGTGGTTGCCCCTGGAAGTGTTCAGCATCAGGGAGTCCTATTGATGGGCTATTCAAGGATGAATCTGAGATAAATAACCCCTAAGTGATATGAAAGGCCTGCCCAAAACAGTTTCTGGTCATCAGCTGAGAAAAACCCAAGGAATGACATGGGAACTCAAAAGCTGGTGTCCCTCAGGCTGTGCACCAGTGATCCTTGTCAGATCACCCGAACATGGATATCTCTCTACCTGTGGGGTGGGTATAAATGAATGAAATCAAATAAAAGAAGAGGAAACATCTAGTTTTTAAATGTATTTGGTAAATAAGTATCTTCTCCTTCCTCAAGGTCTTACACTGAACATTATACAGTAATTTCCTATAATATTTTGTAAGTAGAGTATCTTTGATCATTTGTTCCTATGGATTCTTGAACACATTTCCAGCTCCTGTGCAACCTCCCAAGGGATGTCTCCACACAGCAAAGAGGGATAGACTGTACAGCAATTGGGGTCATGGTGATTCCCCTCATTTCCCCTTCTGCACAGCACATCCATGCAGTTTCTTTATCAAGGGCATAGCCTTGAACCTTGACACTGCCATACTCTGGTCTAGCACCCAGCAATATTCCTGTGGGATGGAATATAGTGTCTGCTGAAATCCAGACTGGGGACCAGCTTAAATTGGAATTGTCTGCAAGTGTTCTGAGATCTTAAAACAAAATACAGCCTCTATTTCAGTGCTTACAGCTCCCCTCATTAGAGCAACGCGGGTATGAAAGTGGGGTACAGCAGTGCACCCCCTTCAGACATTTTCACTCTTCCCAGGCCATAATTACAAGACAAGCTTCTGTTTTCTCCTATTTTGCATCATGTCCTAAGTATAACATGAAAAGACCAATATTAAACAATTATCCAGTTTGACTTCCCACCCAATTTCCATATCAAACATGTGTGATATAGTCCAAAGCCTGGCTACTAGATCCCAGGACTAATTCCTTGGAGCACCCCTACTGCCCAGGAGGGTGTGAGAAAGATGATGGTACATATATCACCACTGATGGACTAATGGACATCAAGACCACTGGAAGACCAAGGATTGAGTTAGAGAGGGCTGGACAGACACACCTGGCTGCAACTCACAACCACAGTGTGTTGAATTTAAAGAACACCTTCCAGTTGTTCACTGGCAGCTTTGGACATCACACTACCCTCCAAGATCCTTGTTCTAGAGGAAGCTGAGGACTTCCCCAAACCACATAACTCCAGGAGCTGGGCTTTGCAAATACTTAACTAAAAGTACTACCAAGACTTCAGTGACCAGAGGTAGCAGCAGAAACTCAACCAGAAAACCGTCCCCTAAGACAACAGATGTGCCTGTGTTTTCTGAGGGTTTCCAATTCTCAGAGCAGCCAGGGACACAAATTGCAACTGGTCATAAAAGAGAAATTTCTCTTGGGAGGATGAAAATCCTCCATGTACAAGGATCAGTATGCCATGTTAGTATGCAGTCCTAGAACAAGCAAGAAGGGGAATCTCAGGAAATGAGGCTGCGGAGAATCTCAAGAACACATTAAATTCATCCCAAGCACTGGGGTCAGGATCAAGCAATGGACCTTTGTATCTCCTCTGAAAGTTGGCTGGCTTTCTGGAGATGCTACAGACAGTCAATGGCTGAAACAATCTGCCCTGTGCCATCCCAGAGTTCATACCAGCCAAATGCTGCAGACCCTCTCAGCCTTATGGGTTACACAGACCCATGGGAGAATTTCTGAGACACCAGGAAATCACCTCTCCCCTTAAAGCAAGTTGTGGCTGCCCCATGCCTGGAAGTGTTCAAGGCCAGGTTGCATGGGTTTGGAGCAGCCTGGTCTAGTGGAAGATGTCCCTGCCCATGGCATAGGGTGGAACTGGATGAGCTTAAAGGTCCCTTTCTACCCAAACCATTCATTGATTCTGTGATCCTGCTCCGAGCTTTGTTCCAGTGCTGCTATGCTGTCAGAACTTTTACCCAGCAAGGGAGGCTCAATCATTGCAACTTCCAACGCCACCTTCCCTGCTCTCTGCGTGATGATGCTGCCAAAACCCATCCCAGTTCCTCAAAGGGAACACATGGTTTTCCTTGTGTCCTCCCTCCACTGGGCTGCTTGCCAACACATCCCTCTCTGGGAATCCTCTGTGTGAGTTTGCATAGCTACTGACTGACACTGTGACAAACTCTTGCTGCTTGGCTGAGACCAGTGACTTTTTCCCCTGGGTGCAGAGGATACCTGGCTGGGGGCTACCACCCAGGCATGGCAAACCCAACCCAGGACTTTCGTACTTTTAGAAGATCTTGCATGGGCAACCTCTAATCCCACCTGCCTTCCCTCATCTCTGATCTTCTGCACATCCATTTATATCCAAATAACAAGAGCACGGAACATGTTCAAAGTCCCAATCTGCAGCTCAGCATGCATGTGTTCACAAATCAAGCACTGGAACAATCAAACCTTGTCAACTAATGCCCTCCCTAGTTTTAGGAACTTCATTGGTAGTTTGCAATGATGCACTGGTGAAAAAGTGTGGCTCGCTGCAGAAGAGTTTGCAAGATACCCAGGGTCCTTTCAACTTCCCGCTGAGGCTCATGGTGATGGAACTACACAGTCCAAATGGATGTGTGTGGAGGCTGGTGTGCTAAAGTTCCTCCCCAGGTTAGGATGACTGAAAAGGCTTCCCCCAGGATGCTTTGTTTCATTATGCTAATGTACCCCAGGTCTATTTCCCCGGCTGGCCTGTTGGCCTCCCCACCCCTTTATCCCTTACCCTCCCTCCCTCCCTCCCTGCCCCATATAAACCTGAACCTTCCTTTGCCTTCTGTCTTCATCCCTGGACCCCTTCACATGTGGCTGAAATAAACCTCCCCATGGAACTCCAGACAAGGTCCCCTCTCACCTCTTTGCTGCCTGGNGGCTTCCCCCAGGATGCTTTGTTTCATTATGCTAATGTACCCCAGGTCTATTTCCCCGGCTGGCCTGTTGGCCTCCCCACCCCTTTATCCCTTACCCTCCCTCCCTCCCTCCCTGCCCCATATAAACCTGAACCTTCCTTTGCCTTCTGTCTTCATCCCTGGACCCCTTCACATGTGGCTGAAATAAACCTCCCCATGGAACTCCAGACAAGGTCCCCTCTCACCTCTTTGCTGCCTGGATTTAAGAGCTGTCTGGTGTGTGTGTGTGTTGGGCTCTGTGTGTGTGTAGTGCCTTGCCGAGCGGCTGCGCAGGGAGACGCTTTCGGAAGGTCGCAGCACCCTACCATCTGACCCTGCTGTGACAGATGTGAGAAGGGAGAGGAGCCACCTGGGCAGTGAAATGGCACCCTGAGGGCATCTGCAGATTTTCCCATGAAGTCTTGTCCAATAAACCAACCAACAGCCCCACTGTTGCCTAAACCTGGGAATGGGACCAGTCAAGGCTCACGTCCCTGCCTGTGTTTCCAGCCCATCAGTGTGTGATGCTGGTTCCTTTCAGGCAAAGCTCCCTGCATGAGAGCAGATGCACAGCCTCCTTCAAGGTGAAAG